>SZWC01000469.1:367184-381561 GCA_023375785.1 Penium margaritaceum
GCGGCGAACACCTGGTACGCCGTCCGCTTGACGGCCCTGAGCCTGGCTTGCACCCACTGGTAGCCGTCGTTGTCGTCGTCGTCCTCCGCGTTTGCGGTTTCGCGGAAGGCCCCGTCGCCGTACCAGGCGTAGCCATACCCAGCGGCGTTTCCGGCGTTTCCGGCGTTCCCGTACCCAGAGTTGCCATGGCCGGCAGCGCCGTGCCCGGCGTGCCCGGAGTTGCCAAGCCCCGCATGGGCAAAACGGGCGACGTCTCTTCCGATGCTGCTGTGGAAGTGGGTGCCATGCATAGAGTCGTTTTGCTCATGCGACGGAGGTAGACTGACTTTCCCGGGGGCAAGAGCCTGGCCTGGAAAAGTCACCACGCGTAGAGCCTGCTGCGATGCAAGAGCTCCACCGTGGTCGTCTTGGGTCAGAGGCGCCGTCGCCATGGATATCAGTGAAGGGAACGACTGTCTGCGCGGATGGAGCGCAGAAGCCTGGCGGTGTTCCGCAGACGGCAGACTTCAAGGTGGCGGACACAACAAAACAATGAGGTTATAGCGCGCTTTTGAGACTAGCATTCACAAATGTCTCACGCTTGTCAAGAGCGGCAAATTTTCCCCTCACCTCAAACGGCAGCATACAAATCTGACTCCCTGCCGAAGCAAGGTCACAAACTAGCCCCAAATAGAATGTCATGCAAAAAACTGCACCCTCCGAAATGATATCCGTATAAGTAAAAAATAGCATCCAGAAACTGGAGATGCCAAGTCATCCATAAAACTTCAGAAACACTCAATGGAATGTTTGTGTTCACATGCCATCTCTCTTAGTGTTTGGTTACATGTGTAAAAGACAAGGTGCTTGCATCAAAGATGATTGTCATGATGTGTTTTTGGCAAAACAGAACCCAAAAAAATGCCTTTCCCCCCATTTCCCTGAGACAAAGGAGGTTGGCCCCTATTTTTTCTCGTAAGGAACCTTGACACATCAATCCTCCTTTCAACAAAGGAAAAATGAATCTCCCATTGTGATTGAGTTTCATGGCATGGGTGTAGTGATTCAAAATTAATTCTTAAAAATTAAATTCAAGATTTAAATTCAAATATGTATCATTGAATACCCTTTCTGCCTTGAAACTATTGACCAAAAAGGGGTTGTTTGAAAACTTGGGAGGATGTCCAAGGGGTGTTAGTAAAGTCGTGCATCAAAGATATGAGACTCCTTGTGCGTTGACAACAAACCCATGAAATTTCAAAATAAACATATGCATGAAATTGATTACGAACCCCATCTAGACAGTTAGAGGAGAATCTTCAAGAATATTTCATTATTCTTGTTGTATTTCTAATTTAAAATGAAAACATCTTCTTTAAAGCGAAACAATGTTTTCCCCATAATTTCTATATCCTAAATATTTCCATGAAATTTGTCATTAGAAACAACAAAATTCAATGAATGTTGAAGAGGGGAGATGACACATTGTAATTGTTATCAATCTATTTTCCATGCACAAATACTAATGCAATAAAACCTTTTACCCTAGTATAAAAGGTTTTGGGAAAACTATTCTCCACGCTTTAAGCATGTAAATCCCTCTGGTCACATGGCATCTTATCTATGAGAGTGTGCACTCAAGAGGTTAAGCTTTAGTGTCTGGAAAGCACGGTCGTAGCAGAAAGATAGATTTAGAGAAGCATGGAAACCAAAGCTAAAAACAAATAGGTTAATGACAATGAACATAGTACAAGATGTTTTGTATTGTCTTGCCAGCTACTCTAGCCCTAACCTACTTCTCTCCTTACATGCTGTAGCAAGCTACTTCCTCCCGTTCCTAGTGCTGTACTTACACCTAGTGCCTAGTGTGAGGAGTGCTCGACCTTCGATTGTCCAGATTGACGGTCAAACTTATCTCTTGGTGAGTCACCGCATTCACTTCACGCCTCTTGGCGGTGGGTGCAGTTTTCTTGTTGCGTACACCACCGGTAGTAGCACGGCCGTCGCGTAGTTGTTGTCACTAGAGTTCCTCTCGTGGTTCACTGCGCGCGTTGTCGAGAGCTCGCCTCCAAGACAAACCCCTCAGTGGGTAGCGTATGCCATACGTTGCCCGTAGAGAGGGAGAAGCCACTCCCGCGTGACGTGTTTGGAATGCCGCATGGGGGTTCGCACGAAACAGCCCCTTGGTGCCGACGTGAGCCCCACACTGGTGCTCGCTCGCACGCCCGCTTTTCCCTCCTCCTCCTTGTATTCGCGGTCGATTGGAGGTGAGATTGACCGTGAGAAGGTTTTCCAAAAAAACACGAAAAAGGGCCCACGTGCCCCTGAAACTTGGACCAGACCCCAATTATGCAAGAAAAAAAGGGTCACACCGCCCCTCCATTCGAGACGCGATGTCTCAACGCGCTTTAGATACTCCTAGAGAAGGGTGTTGGTACACCCAATATGGAAGTTGCTGTTTTGCTCCCAACATTTGTGCTCCGCCAATACCCCTTCCACTAAATAAGGAATTCACGCTGACATTCCCTCTAGCGGCTCACCAAAATCTTCCCCACCTCAAACTACTCACTTCCTTGAACCTGAACAACAGACGGTGGAGCTCTCTTACAATTGTAGATGAAGGTGTTGGGGTTGCGACAGGCACAAAGCAAAGAAATGTGGAACACTAGATGGATGGTGTAGTGAGCTGGCAACACCAGCTTGCATGATATAATCGATCACTTCTGCACAATGCAGAACGGACCCAGCAATCGCGGTCTTTATTTGTTACTCAAATCAGCTTCTGGTTTGCAGAGTTCAGCATCACTTGATCTCTCACTTGGAACTCCTCTGTAAAGTGATTCTTATCAGCGTGACGCTTCTATTGCTTCTGTGCCTTCAATAGCAGTTGTCGCACAACGTCCCAAGAGATGCCAAAACTATCAGCAATCTGTCACACAGCCAAGAGAGATGTTGCCGTAGTAAGAGCGGTGGGGCTGGGTAGTTCGTGGCCATAGACCACCAAAGACGATGACTTTCTAGATGATGGTGACACCGCTCAATTTTAGGCAAACTCTACCAATCCGAGCTTCTCCTCCCAACCCTCTCCATTTGGTGGGACCATGCTCCTTAAAATAAACTCTAAAGTCTGGTTCATGTGCTTTGTCTTCCCATCGCTTTGTGCGTGGTATGTTATGGTCACTTGAACCCGCGTGCAAAGCTTCTCCATAAAGTCTCTCTTGAATTGTGAAGTGATGCGTGGATCGCGATGTGAGACCACCAACTACAACACTCCATAGAGCTTGATGACATGATTGAGGAGGAGTTGAGCTGTCGTAGTAGTTGTGATGCTCTCAGGACAGGCGATGAAGTGTGCCATCTTCGAGAACCATTCCACCACCACCCACACTGTTGTTGCCCTGCTGCGTCACAGGCAACTGGCCGATCAAGTTGAGCGAGATGTTTGTCCATGGCCTCTCTGGTAGAGGCAATTTTTGCAGCTCACTATAGGCTTGGACCTCCGCGCTTTCATGCGTTTGCACACATCAGAACTACTCACAAACCACTTACAATCAGTTGCCATTGATCACCAATAATGTTAGCTTGATAAGGCTTTGATCGTCTTGTCAAAACCGAAGTGATCCGAGTACTGGGTATCATGCGCTTCCTCTAGCAACAAGTATTTCAATGGCGCATAATCAAGCACAAAAATCCTGTGCTATTGCTCCCTTTGCTAGTACGATCCATCCCACATGGCGTCTTTGAACGCACTAGTGAAGTCATTCTCCACGTCATAGCCATGCCTTATCACGCTACGCATGACTAGAGATCCCATAAACACTAAGATGGCATTAAGGCTTGGGTCCGGCCTCCTTGATAGAGGATCTACTGAGCTCAACTTACCAAGATTGTACTGGATCTCGTAGTGAAAAATTCCTTCCAAGAACTCTATGCAACGATTCTGTCGACGATTGAGGTTTAGCTCCGTCTTGAAGTACTTCACGGCAAATCGTGACAGCCACGAAGGGTCGCGACTGAAAGTAGCACCTCCAGTGCTTAAACACATGTATCACTACCAGCATCTCCTTCTCAAGGATTGCATAATTCAGCTTCATCCTTGTAGTTTATAAGACACATATGTAATTGGATGTGGCCCATTTCCGTGATCCTGCATCAACACTACCCTTATGGCATACTCTTTGGCGTTTGTCGCTATGACGTACTCATTGGATGAGTTGGGATGCACCAAGATCAGAGCATTACACATTGCAGCCTTGAACTCCTCAAAGTTGTTTTGCTCCTCATTCCCCCATTCTCATGGGTGATCCTTCCTCAATAGCTAAGTCAGTAGCACACCCATTTCTGCGTACCCCTGGTCGAATTCCAGGTAGTAATTGACAAACCTTAGGAAGACTTAGATTTCACGCACACACTTTGGTGTCGGCCACTACTTCACTACTTTCACTTTCTTTGGGTCCATGTGGAGATCATTCCCATTCACGGGCTACCCAAGGAACTCCACCTCTCGCTTTCAGAACTCACACCTCGAGAACTTTGCAAGCAGCTTCCCTTTCCAAAGAATGTCAAATACCTACCAAAGGTGTTGTTGATGCTTTTCCAGAGTTTTAGAGTGGATGAGGATGTGGTCAAGGAACACCATCATGAAATGGTCCAAGTGAGGGTGGAAGATCCTTTTCATGAGGCTCATGAATAATGTAGGAGCTTTGGTTAACCCAAAGAACATCACAAGGTAGTCGAAATGGCCGTACCCCATCCGAGACGCCGTCTTCTCCACATTCTACCCTGCAATCAAGATCTCATAGTACCTTGAGCACAAGGTAATCTTGCAAAAGTATTTGCTGCCCTCAGCTTATAAAAAAACTCCTCAACCCTTGGCAAAGGGTACCAGTTCTTCATCATTGCATTGTTTAGTGCGTGATAGTCCACGCACACTGGTAGCACTACTATCTTCTTCATCACAAAGAAGACTGGTGGAGAGTAGGTTGACCCCAATGGTGTATTGAACTCTTGCTCCAGCAGCTCCTCCAATAATTTCTTCAACTCTCCTCCCTCATTATCGCTTATGCGATAAGAAGCGCAAACCTTTCGACTTCCTTTAAGAACCAGCTCAAGTTTGTGGTCAATGTCCCGCTTTGGTGGTAAACCCTTAGGCAACTGTATAACAAACACGCCACTATACCTGTCTAACACTCCCTTCACACCTTCGGACAACTGTGCTCCTACTGCTTTCTGTTCGTATCCCTCTTGTTGCTTTGCCTATGTTGCCAACACTTCCACCTTTTCTATTGCTACCTTTTGGCACGTCCACACAAGGCAGATTTTTTCCCACTTGCGTTGACAACGCTTTAGCTACAGGTAACTCAATTGTGGCACCTTGTCTACCTTAGAGTCCTTCTCCTCAGCCCATAGTGGAAAAATAATATAATCTTCGCATCTTTTCTCTTTCATCTTCCTAGGCACCCATTCAATAGTAGGATTCCACCGATACAGTCAATCATGCACCAAAATGGCATTGCAAGTGTCATTCCGGCACGCAAAAATGTTCACCTCGCACGACAACTTGCCCAGACGCATCTTGAGAGGCTTCAGAGGCAGACCTTACTCCTACTCTCCTTGTATCAACTTGGCAATAGTTGGCTTCTCAGGTAGCCGTGCAAGCTCCAACCTCTTTGCAAGCTCGTTCCTAAAGAATGAGTGTGACGCGTTGCAATCCAACAATGCTTGAATCTACCGATGAGTCTTTTGCCCCTCACCTTCCGGAGAACCAACTAAACAGATTTCAGCTTTGGAGAGGATTCTTGAAAACTTTGGCTTCCTTTGCTCCAAAGCAATACACTCGTTAGCTCCCTAGCTCTCCAAGGACTTTAAGGACTAGTGTTCACTGATGCGGACGAAGCTTTTCAAGCAGTTGGCTGCCTACCACTCATTGTTGATTGCTGATTCCTTGTTGCTTTTTCCATTCCTTATTGTGGTGCCCTGGCTTCCTGCATGTCCAACAATTCCCATCATGCGGCTTGCTCTACTGATGGCCTCCTCACATTGCGTCGATCTCCATGGAATCAATTTATTGGTACTATGTTTGACGCTAGAAATTTTCTTACTTCTCACTAAATCCCCCTCAATGTATGCAAAGCGCTTTAACACATTCAGTAGTGGCCATCATCGCCTAGACCTTCGTGATTCCTATGAGTGTCGACGTGCGCTGAATTACCGCTTTCAAACCGTCGTGGTACTTGTCTTCCATCTTTGGCCCACACATGTCATCAATCTCCAAGCACAACGCGAAGAAATAGTGTGTGTACTTTTGCACCAAGGCGATCTGCTTCAGTTGCATTTAACACTTTGCGTGCAAGAATGGAGGTGTTAATGAGATTGCATCGATTTCTCATGGCTTGCTAAAAATACTCCCATGTAATTGGCACGCGCTTTTCAGCTTGCTCCTTGCCTGGCTACTACAAACGGCATGTTGCAAAGCTGCGCTCCCACCTACATCTTAAGTTGCTTGCATATTCAGTTGCTTGCACCACTCCAATGCTGCTTTGCGTAGCAGTGTCAGCGCGAATGACACACGCACAGCATTGCCCTCTGGAGGGTGACCTAGAGCCCCAAAGTAGTTGTTCTTCGTGAACATTGAGGTCCACACTCTTGCACCCTAGATAATGGGATTGAACGATTTTGTAGCCTTCGGCTTTGGTCTCCGCTGACTCCTTGACTGCGTCGTTTGAAATTTTCTACCGTTAGCCTCGTTTTGTAGGTACGCCATCTATCTCCCCATAATATAAAATACCTCCTTGACCACGTTGTTTGATATAAAATTGTTTGATTTTTGTGTGTTTCATAGATTAGGAGTCATGGTTGTTAGAATAATTGCACAGAAAGAGATGTTCTTACGTACATGCAAGAGAAGAGTGAAAATGCATGTAAAATGTGTGATGGGTTGTCGTTCGACAAAAAAACTGATATTAGACTGGATTGTTGGTTCAAAATTCCTGATGCAACTGTTTTGTTTACATTAGCAAAGATTCTTTGCTATTGAACCGATTGCATAGGCGTGGTACATACCCCCAAAAGCATGTTTTTGGATCCTTGATGTTGTGCGCATCATTTGGTTAGGTACGCAAACTTTTTTTTAAGTTATTCGTCATTCAGATGAGAAAAAGTATCACTTAGGAAATCGATTTGCTAAAAGAAATATTTTCAATAAGGTACATTCGTGTTCAAATGACATAGATTGAAGCTCATGGGCTTGTTCATTACGTTAATACCAAGTTTTGGATGCGAGTTATGGTATCATGTTGCACAAAACTGGGGAATAAGATAGTGTATTTAATTGAATGGAAGTTTAAGGAGGATGGTATGGTGTCTTAATTAGCATTTTTGGTGGGATAAGCTCAAGCACTATATTTTGAAACATCAAATCCATATGTGGTTTGTACATTGTTCAAGAGCTGAAAGAATTTCAGTATGTCGCTCAACCCTGGATAGTTGTCAAGGATTTACTACCAAAATGTCCGTCGAATTCTTCTTCTTTACACATACTACGGTGTCATCAGTAAATTTCTGGATGCTTGATGGGGAGATTGTGTTGAACTCCTGACATCGTGGGGAGATGATATCGCGGTTGTGCTACTGTACAGTGGAGAACTGTTTCTGGAAAAATGACACACAAGCGGACTCTGGTTTGCTCTGGAGGACGAGGTCCAAGGTCCGAACACGCCCACGTCATCACCGCCCCTGATGCTTGCTTCATGAGAGGCGTGTGTGCAGATATGTGGTTGCTGTCGCTACACTGGGCTCCAACCTGAGAGGAAAGCGTAAAGCGTCGGCAATGCAGCAGCAGCACGTCGATGGGTCCGCCGGTGACGATGGTAGGAGCAACAGCGAAGGATGGGGGCAAGAGAGGCAGGGAGAGGGAACGGGTGAAACGATAAGCCACGCAGGGAAAGGCGGTGGCGGCAGCCGCGGCGGCGGCAGCGCTCTGCTCATTTTCGCGCGGTTGCCGGTAGAAGGGCGCGTGAAGACGCGGCTGGGACGCGGAGTGGGCAGCGCCGCCGCCACTGCTTGGTACCGCTCGTGCTGCAGCCACGTCATCCCCTTGCTCGTGCGATCCCTGTGAGTGCCTGTCGTCGCCTACATGATGACTGTCGTCATCTTGTCGTCATTATGTCGTCATCTTGTCGTCATTATGTCGTCATCTTGTCGGACTACTGAAAACAATGGATCAGGCCCTGGTTGTCGTTTTCGTCATGGTTGCGCAGCCCACTTGCACGTGAACGTGGAGGCAAGGTTTGGTGACTTGGTGGTCGGACCCGGCATTGAGCGTGGTGGTTGGAATTACTGCAGCTGCAGCGAGCATTTCAAAGTGCATTGCAGCTTCAGCACGCAACAGCACCCAGCAGCACGCAGCAGTCCAAAAGTACCCAACAGCACACAACAACACACAATAGCATACAACATCACAAACAGCATGCATCAGCACACGACAGCACACAACAGCCCGCACAGGGATTCATGGACAATTGAACACGGCAGCAGTGCCTCTTGTCTCTGCAATGTTGTTTTGTTTCTGCAACGTTGTTTTCTTTCTGCAATGATGTTTTGTTTCTGCAACGATGTTTTGTTTCTGCAACGTTGTTTTGTTTCTGCAACGTTCTTTTGTCTCCGCGACATTGTTTTGTCTTTACAACGTTGTTTTGTCCCTGCAACGTTGTTTTGTCTCTGCAACATTGTTTTGTCTCTACATCCATGGTGTTGGAAGCGAAAGCTGTACTGTTGGCAACCAGTGATCCTCTGCCACGTCATCACTGGTGCCCTTGAGTATCTGCAATGCTGTTTTCCACCCCTCGCTCTGCACAGGACGGCTCAAGGGGTGACGTGCTTCCTGTTTTGGGCTGGAAGTGGAGGAGGAGGAGCAGGAGGAGGAGGAGGAAGAGGACGTGGTGATGACTCACACACACGTGCAGGGCACGCAGGCAGCAGTGGCAGTGCGGATGCAGATGCAGATGNCTGCCACGTCATCACTGGTGCCCTTGAGTATCTGCAATGCTGTTTTCCACCCCTCGCTCTGCACAGGACGGCTCAAGGGGTGACGTGCTTCCTGTTTTGGGCTGGAAGTGGAGGAGGAGGAGGAGGAGGAGGAGGAGGAGGAAGAGGACGTGGTGATGACTCACACACACGTGCAGGGCACGCAGGCAGCAGTGGCAGTGCGGATGCAGATGCAGATGGCGACGAGGAGAAGGCTCTTGAACATTGGCTGCAGGAGATGGGGGTTCCGACTGGGACTGTGGTACTGTGCCCTCAAGTAGACCCCAACTTGTGCAA
This sequence comes from Penium margaritaceum, assembly GCA_023375785.1. Classification (NCBI taxonomy): domain Eukaryota; kingdom Viridiplantae; phylum Streptophyta; class Zygnematophyceae; order Desmidiales; family Peniaceae; genus Penium; species Penium margaritaceum. Next base: position 376,485 of record SZWC01000469.1, read on the forward strand.
GCAGGCTTCGGCTGTGAGCTCTTGCACTGGCCGATGTGAGGGCAGGAGAGAAAACAACAGTGGGGGAGAAAACCGCAGGGAGAGAAATTGTGTGGATCTGCTTCTGCCGCCGCCTGCACCAGCGCCGGCAGCAGGAGCAACAGCAGCAGAACCAGAGGCTGAAACAGGAATAGTAGGATTATCAACACCTTCACCAGGGGCTGCAGCAGGAGCAAAAGCGCCTTCAGTTTCAGCAGATCTTGGCGTTCGACTGACGATGGCGTTTGCCAGTGTGGCGCAACTGGGCTTCTCCAAGGTGTGTGCCGCATCTGCTTTGTCGTATCAACGGTCGCATTTGTCTTTTCTCCTCTTCTTCTCTCTCTTCCATGCATCCCTGTCCTTTTAGTGTGATCCCCTGAACCGATGCAACAGCTGCGTGTGCTTATGACATGTCAACCACTGTCGCTGCTCCGTCTCCGTCTCCGTTTCCGTCTCTTCCATCTCCCTCTGTCTCCACCTCCATCTATGTATATGTCTCCATCTAGAGATGGGGCGGATGTTAATCTAAACCGAATTCCGAACTGGGAAAACCAAACTTGGTTTTTCCGGTTTTTGTGACCGGAAAACCAGAATCGAAACCGAACCTAACAGAAGGGTCGTCTTTGATTTGGTTTCGGTTTCCCCTCAAGAAGCCAGTTTCAGATCTGAAACTGGTTTCTCCCTCACAGGCTGTGAGGGAGAAATTCTGTTTCTTTTTTTTTTTTTCTTTCAAAAAACCTTTTTATGGCACTACGCGCCACCGCAAACAAGATATGGATCCTGTCTTCTTCCGTTTTTTTTCTTTTGTCCCTTCGGTTTTCCGGTTTCGGTTAGGTTCCGGTTTCACCTCAGAGGGGAAAACCTAGACATGAAAAAAAAACCGAAACCGAAACCAGAAAATCCAGTTCTGGTTTTGGTTATAACCTAAACCGCAGTTTTCCAAGTCTATCTCCGTCTCCTTCTCTGTCTCTGTCTCTCTTTTTATCTCTGTTGCTGCTGTCTGTGTGGGGGGAATACTGGAAAGAGGCAATGCTCCTCCTGTCCCTAGAGTGTGAGGAGCTGGCTGTCCCACCATGTACGAGGCACCAAGGCCAATTGGTGAGCAGCACACAATCAATGAGGGCAGATCTCTGCCCATGGCCTCAAGCCACACAGGCAGTCCAGCTTGTCCTCCCAGGACAAGATGTCCCCTGTCCTCCCCAAACCGAAAGCCCCCTCCCTTCAAAAGTAAACGGTAGCCAACGGGGTAGACCCCTTGACCTTTGTGTTGTCTCCATGTCAGAGTACTGACCCTGGTGCAACCGTGCTACCTCGTGGGCCTTTTCCTTTTTGGAAAGGGAAGCTTGTGGACAAGTGTTGTCGTTTTCTTTGTCCTGTCTGCTGCGTGTTCAGGAGAGCAGCTGGCAGTGGTGGGCTCAGACATCCCCGACCTAACGCCGTCCATCGTCATGGCTGCGTTTCGCGCCCTGGACACCAACAAGGTCCAGTACCCCCCCACCCCCCGGCCCCCCAAACTCCCTTTTGACGTGCATTGCGCATGTGCTTTTCTTGTCTCTTGCTTCCTTGTTTCATGCAGGGAACTGAAGTAAGAAGTGAGAAAGCACGTGGTTGACACCAACTGCTGCTGTCAACCAGTTGTTGCCAGCTGTTGCAATTTCACCGTGTAGCAGTCGCCGCACACCGCCCTTTGCCTTTGTCAGTGGCATGGACCGCGCACACAGTGCCGACCACACCACTCTCTGGTGTGCCATCGCATCTTGCTTCTTTGCGGTCAGAAAGTTCCGGTTCTCCTTTTCAAGTTGTCGGCATGTTCCGATGTCTTTTGGCCAGTGAAATGCCTGTGGCAACAGGCATCTTCGTGTGCGTAATGTTTGAGGGGTCAAGAGTTGTGCTTTGTTGGTCAAGGAAAGGAAGTGAGAGCAAGGGAACAGCAACTCACACCGCCACACCTTGTGCCCGTCAGCGTTGCTGCTGATCTGACGCAGTAGCTGGCTCTGCCGCTGCCGCTGCCCCTGTCGTTTCTTCCCTGCTAATCCCACCACACAGCTGCACAATCCTGCTATCACTTTGGCTGCCGCCGCCATCACCCTTCTCTGCAGCTACCAATGCTGTTGCTGTTGCTGCTTCTTCTGCTGATGTTGATGATGATGGTGCGCGCCTGCACAGTCGCAGGCGCCTACACCTGCACCTGCGCCTGCACGCCCGCGCTTGCGCGCCTGCGCTTACGCGCCTACGCTTGTGCGCCTGCGCCTGCTCGCTTGCGCCTGTGCCTGCGCCTGCTCGCCTGCGCCGGCGCCTGCGCCTGCGCCTGCGCTTACATGCCTGCTCCTGCGCCTCCGCGTGCGCGTGCACCTGCGCCTTCGCCTGCACGCCTGCGCTTGCGCGCATGCGCCTGAGCGCCTGCGCCTGCGCCTACACCTGCGCCTGCACCTGTGCCTGCGCTTGCGCCTGCTCGCTTGCGCCTGCGCGTGCTTGCCTGCGCCTGCGCCTGCGCCTACGCTTGCGCCTGCGCCTGCACCTGTGCTTGCGGCTGCACCTGCGCGCCTGCTCCTGCGCCTACGCGCCTGTGCGCCTGGGTATGGGCCTACGCCTGCGCCTGCGCCTGCGCCTGCGCCTGCGCCTGCGCCTGCACCAGTGCGCGCGCCTGCGCCTGTGCGTGCGCCCTGTGCCTGCGCCTACGCGCCTATGCCTGCATCTGCGAGTGCGCCTCTGCTTGCGCGCCTACACCTGCTCCTACGCCTGCTCCCCTGCGCCTGCGCCCGCTCGCCTGCGCCGGCGTCTGCACCTGCGCTTGCACTTGCGCCTGCTCCTACGCCTGCGCCTGCTCCTGGGCCTGCGCCTGTGCCTGCGCCAGCGCCTGTGCCCGCGCCTGCGCCTGCGCCTCAAGTGCGCCTGCGCCTGCACCTGCGCCTGCGCCTGCCCCTGCGCCTGCGCCCGCGCCTGCCTCCACTTGTGCCTGCCTGCGCCTGCGCCTGCTTGCACCTGCGCCTACGCCTGGGCCTGCCCTAGCCCCTGCCTGCGCTTGCGCCTGCGCCTGCGCTCTTACGCCTTCGCCTGTGCTTGCGCTTGCGCCTGCACCTGCACCTGCGCCTGCGCCTGCGCGTGCACCTGCGCCTGCGCCTGTGCCTGCGCCTGCGCCTGGGCCTCACCTGCGCCTGCGCCTGCGCCTATGCGTGCGCCTGCGCCTGCGCCCGCGCCTGCACCTGCTCCTGCCCCTGCTCCTACGCCTCGCATGCGCCTACGCGTGCACCTGCGCCTGCGCCTGCTGCTGCGCCTGCCCCTGCGCCTGCGCGTGCCCCTGCGCTTGTGCCTGCGCCTGCCTGCACCTGTGCCTGCATGCGCCTGCGCCTGCCTGCGCCTACGCCTGCACTAGCGCCTTCCCCCGCGCCTGCGCCTGCGCATGCGTCTGCGCCTGCGCATGCGCCTGCGCATGCGCTTGCGCCTGCGCCTGCGCGTGCGCTTGCGCCTGCGCTTGCGCCTTCGCCTGCACCTGTGCCGGCCCTGGGAGGGGCGTTGGCGTGTGCGTGCGCATGCCTGTGCATGGGCGCGTGGGCGTGCACATGCGCGTGTGCGCGTGTGCGCTTGCGCCTGCGCGCCTGCTTCTGTGCGCCTGCGCCTGCGCGCGTGCGCCTGCGGACCTCAGCCTACATGCTTGTACCTGTGCGCCTTCACCTGCGCGCCTGTGCCTGGGCCTGCGCCTGCGCGCCTGCGCCTGAGCCTGCATGCCTGCGCGTGCACGCCTACGCCAGCGTGCCTGCGCCAGCGCGCCTCCGGCTGCGCCTGTGCCTGCACGCCTACGCTTGCGCCAGCGCCTGCGCATGCACCTGCGCCTGTGCCTGCGCGCCGCCACCTGCGCGCCTGTGCCTGCGCCTGCGCGCCTGCGCCTGTGCCTGCATGCCTGCGCGTGCGTGCCTGCGCCTATGCGCCTGCACCAGCGCGCCTACGCCTGCGCCTGCGCCTGCGCACCTGTGCTTGCGCCAGCGCCTGCGCATGCACCTGCGCCTGCGCCTGCGCTTGTGCCTGCGCCTGCTCACCTGCACCTGCGGTTGCGCAAGTGCCTGCTCGCGAGCGCCTACGGCTGCACATGCGCCTGCTCCTGCGCAGCACCTGCGCCAGCACCTGCGCCTGCACCAGTGCCTCCCCCTTTGCCTACGCCTACTCCTCCGTCTACGCCTGCGCCTGCACCTGGACCTGCGCCTGCTTGTGCGCCCGCGCCTGCGCCTGCACTTGCGCCAGTGCCTGCACCTGCGCCTACGCCTACGCCTACGTCTGCGCCTGCGCCTGCACCTGCGCCTGGGCCTGCACTTGCGCCTGCGCCTGTCACAGTGCCTGCGCCTGCCCCTGCACCTACGCCTGCCCCTGCGCCTGTGCCTGCGCCTGAGCCTGCGCGCCTACACCTTCTCCTGTGCTTGCGTCTCCGCCTAGGCCTGCTCGCCTGCGCCTGCGCCTGCGCCTGCACCTGTGCCTGCGCCTGTGCGTGCGCCAGCGCCTGAACCCACGCATACTCCTGCGCCTGCGCTTCCGCCGGCGTCGGCGCTTGCGCCTGTGCCGGCGCCGGCGCATGCGCCTGCGCTTGTGCCTGCGCCTTGGTTTGCGCCTGCGCTCGCGCATCGCATGCGCGTACGCCTACGCTTGCGCCTGCACCTGCGCCTGCCCCTGCGACCGCGCCTGCGCCCGCGCCTGCGCGCGTACGCCTTCGCTTGCGCTTGCGCCCCTACACCTGTGCCTATGCCTTCGCCTGCTCCCCTGCGCCTGCGCCTACTCGCCTGCTCCTGCTCGCCTGCGCCTGCACCTGCGCCTGCACCTGCGCCTGCACCTGCGCCTGCGCCTGCGCCTGTGCTATGCCTGCGCCTGCGCCTGCACCTGTGCCTACGCCTGCGCATGTGCTTGCGCCTGCGCCTGCGCCTGCGCTTGTGCCTGCGCCTGCGCTTGTGCCTGCGCCTGCGCCTACATCTTCGCCTTCGCCTGCGCTTGCACCTACGCCTGCGCCTTCGCCTTCCCCTGCGCCTTTGCCTTCGCCTGCGCCCGCGCCTGCGCTTGCGCCTACGCCTGCGCCCGC
>SZWC01000470.1:3105-18814 GCA_023375785.1 Penium margaritaceum
CCCCCCCCCCCCCTCTCTCTCTCTCTCTCTCTCTCTCTCTCTCTTCTCCCCCCCTTCTTTTCTCTCCCTCCATGCTTGCGCTCTGCCATCCTAAAACATACTTCACCCCTTCTATCACTGTCCCAGCACCCATCCTATTCTCCTCGCTTTCCCTTGTGTTTCTCACCACTCCCGGAGCCTAAGCAATCTCCGGTACTGAACCTCAAATTCGTGCACATTTTAGAATGCAATTCAATGCTTTGCATATTCACCAAAAATGAGCCCTTTTTTTAGTTTCTTGTGTGGTCGCACAACTGGGATCTATGAGTAATGAGAGCTTGTCATATTCAGCCATAGATCCCCCCTCGACCCTTCGTCCTTGCTGATCACACAGTGTGTTTCAAGAGTTTGACTTGGAAAAAGTGAGAAATCGTCGGATCAAGCGCCTTCTCTTTTTGGCATAAAAAAAAAGAAGAAAATCATGCTCCGAGGATGAACGGCGAGACTCAGGTGTCCACTCAGCATGGCAGACCATCGTGAGTCTTGAGCAGCACTTGATCCAAGTGCTAATCCAACCACTAACCGTTGGATCAAGTGCTGCTCGAGACTTGCAATGGTCTACCAGGCTGAGTGGACATCCGAGTCTCATCGCTCATCCAGAAAGGACCTTCGAGGTCGACCCCGCTTTTGACTGGTCTTGTTTCTGGTTTGATGGGTGAAGAACAAACTGTTTGCATAACTTCATGAGTGATTCGCCCAACTAATGAAGAACTATTAATGCAACACACAGGCCAAAAAAATAGTTGTTTTACATTAATGCAAGATTCAGTATGGTTCATTCTCTTTCAGTCCATAGTTTAGCGGAAGTTCCTTCAATTGTATGAGAAGAACCGCAGGGAACTGTTCCTGAACTTCCTGCTTAAGAATGTTGAGGCAAACTGTGTGTGCAATGGTCCCCCACGACGCCGAATGATTAGGGTATGCAGGCCCATCCAAAGCTGCCATGAGCTTTGGGTGTGAGGGGCAGACAATGAAGGCCAAATCCGGCTAAGTCTGAAATGCATTAAGAACAAGGAGGGAAGTACAATGAGCCCTATTGAGAGCTCACGTACTGGGGACTAGCGACTAGCCCACCAGGCCAAGTCTGTTGTTGGTGGGTGCCCTCATGGAGCACAGTGACCTGTCGGCTCATGTCCATCCACGTGCAGATACCTGAGGTGGGCCCGATGGCGGCCGGGCTCTGCTAGCGCTCGTCGGCACCGTGAGGAGTGGAGCCCGTGAGGGGCTCGACGGCCTGCACTGGGGTGCAACATCTCTGTCTATGCTTGCTCCGGGGTTGTAGTGCTTCAGACTCTGGTTCTGGCCAATCAGACGGCGCCTGATTCCGATATGCTGGCACTGAGTTGTGACTGTTTCCGTTTTGTGGCTAGCTGAGGCACAACGAAACGCTACCCTAGTGTGTGGTGCAAACCGAGAGCGGTCACCCCTATTAATGTGTGTGTGGCTCATTTGTGTAGCTCTCCTTGCATGTGCTTTCTGTGGACAAGCACTTGACGCCTGTGTGTGTCGTCTGACTAGCCCCTTGCCGTTTCCTGCTTGGTATCACACACAGTGGGTAGGGAATCTAATGAGGCAACTTCCAAGAAGTTTCTTATGGTATCAGAGCACGCGAGACAGCTCTTGCGTGGCTACGCAGCAGGGACGCAGCACCGGTCCAGGGAGGACCCACCACTCATTGCGTCACAAGGTGACGCGAGCACCAGAGACTGCGACAGCAGCAGCGTCAACGGGAGCGACACCAATTGTGGCTGAGGGGCGCGACCCATGCTGCCATGTCACAGGTCGCACCCCGCGGGCGGCTGCCAGCGGCTAGCGGCCGGCGAGCCGACGTGCAGCAAGCCAGCGGGCAGCGGCCAGCGAGCTTCTCGCCAGCGAGCCGCGGGCAGCGGCTACTGGCAGCTGCCGGCGGCCGGCGCGCAACGGGCAGCGGCAGCAGCAGGTCTGCATTGACCCGCCGGCGCCAGCCAGTGGGCAGCGCGCAGCGGCCGGCGGCAGGCGGTTGGCCGGTTGCGGACGGCGGCCGGCGGCCGACGAGCGACAGCCGGCAGGCGGCTGGCCGGCGAGCAGCGTGCTCGGCACCGCCGAGTAGCAGCGGCAGCAGCAGCAAAAGCGATGGCAGCGGCAACAGTGACGACAGTGGCAGCGGCGACATTGGCGGCAGCAACGGTAGCGGCGGCAATGACAGCTGCGATGGTAGCAGCGTCAGTGGTGGCAACAGCGGCGGCGGCAGGAGCAGCCGTAGCGGCTGAGGCCTTGACCACCATAGCAGCAGGGGCCACCACAGCCGCAATAGCAGCGAAAGCAACAGCACGAGCGGCAGCGGCAACAGCGAATAGCCACGAATAGTAGGGTTGGTGGAGGTGACGGCAATGGCCAGCAACAGCTGACAGCAGCGAACATTGGCAGGAGCAGCGCAATCATGCCGCCCAAGGCCTCACAGCCGGCGGGGACAAGGGAGGCCAGCACAGACGTGGTCGCCTCCGCTGCTGGCACTGGAGCTATGAACACAGCGAGCGACAGTCGCACCACCAATCCACGCACTTGTGCAATCGCCGGGCTGCTCGACGAACAAAACATCATCCGATCAAGTTTGTTGGACATGCAGCAGGCCCTCGAGATGTTGTCGCAGCAGGTCGTTTGGCAGACGCCACGGGCGCGTAGGCAGTCACGTGGAGGCATGCCAGACATGGAGCGCGTGGCAGCCGACGATGACTTCACGGATGAGTCCCTCAATGAGGCTTCTGACGACAACAAGGAGCACGATGGACAACAGGAAGATGCTCCACGGGAGCAGGGCGTGCCTGCTGGCGGCACTACAGACACTGAGGACACTTATGAGGTGGCGCAGTGCATATCAACAGACGTAGGGAGGGTCAGGGCCCGCGCACGGGTGGCCTCTCAAGTGGCACTACCCACTGGAAGCCACCCAAGGAGTTTGATACTCCACCACCGCAGTACTCCCCCACGGTTGGCTTCGATGCCTAGTGCATGCGCTTCGACTTGTGGGCGATGGCCAAGGGGGTCTGGCCTTACTACCACAGTCAGTACCAGACCGATGATCCCCACCAGTGTATGGCTCGCCGCACCGTGCATGGCCTGACCATGGTTGTCCCTGAGGATTCCATGCTGGAATACGCTCCCTTTGTCGGGGACTACTTCAGCGGTACAGGCGCTGATCCTTGCGGTGCCTGGGACTAGCCCTCACCTTGCTGGAGGGTGAGACAACAACCACTCGCGCATAGCATGTCGCAGACTTCAACTCGCTCTCCCAGGGTAAGTCGAAGTCTCCTGCTGACTACTAGCGCCGGGCCATGCGGCTTCACACCCGACTGGGGACATTGGCCCCCACTTAGCTGAGCACATTGACCACTATCATGCTGGGCGTCGCTGAGCAGTACGCAACCATGTTCACCATCTACCGCCATTACGAGCTTGATCGTTGCTCCCGTCGCCTCACCTTGCTGCAGTGGGCCCAGCGCATCTGTCTGAAGCAGAAAGGGGCCGTTGAGGGGGCTCGTCTCCACTTGGAGGGCCTGGCCGGTATTGCTGCCGTGGTAGTGTCTTCCTCCAGCGCCCCTCAAACCTCAGCGACGTCCACCTCCTCCTCCTCTCCCGCGAGTGCATCAGCGGCTCTGGGGAAGAAGGGCAAGGGGCGTGGTGGTGGCAAGAAGGGGGGAGGATAGGGGACAGCACCTGCCGAGAGTAGCTCCGACGGCAGCAGTCGCCAGGTGACCTGCTACAGCTGTGGCGGCTCACATTGCTGCACCGACTGCACTCGTTTAACTGGTCGCCCCATCGACTGGCAGCGCGTTACACGTGGGATCCACCAAGCCTACGAGGCCCATTCTACCTCCTCGTCTAGTGCCTCCTCTGTCTTAGAGTCATCAACCGGACGGGTTGCTGTTGCCTTACCCACCGCCGCCCACGCGACCCCTCCTAACGACGCGGCCCGACGCCTTGCAGAGCTCGAGCAGGTCGTCCGCACCCTTTAGGGAGGTACGCACGTGCGGACTGAGCCGACTGTGTCCACTGCGGTTTCGTATCTGGGGAGTTGCGTGGTGATGATCGTTTAACTCTGTCTGCTATGGAGTCAGAGTGGCTTGATGATCCTGATGAGCTAGTATGGTTAGATGACTACTAGTACCGTCTCTTGTATGTTGAGTAGGCCCAGTGCCCCAGTGATGTTCTTGTTGAGTTCTTGTGCTCTGTTGCCCGCTGTTCCATCACCACGTCCATCGGGATTGCTAATGGCTCGTGGATTGTCGATTCTGGTGCTACACACCACATGACCTGTTGTCATGACATGTTTGTTGTCTTTGGTCCTGTTGGTTCCGTCCATTCTGTATGCACAGCTGCTGGCTAGGAGGTGCCAGTGTGCAGTGTCGGTGTCGTCTAGTTCAGTGTTCCATCTGGTCCGTGTATGTCTCTAACGTTCTGTTTGTGCTTGATTGCAGGCTCAGCCTCCTTTCCGTTCGTGCCTTTACCCGCGTGGGGCTGGGTGTCACCCACGTCGGTGATGATGCCACCGTCTTTGTCCAGGCCTCTGGTGAGGTTGTCCTGCGTGGTGAGCTCCGTCATGACCTTTATCATGTCACTTGCGCTCGCCTCCCCGCGTCTCCCCTGCCACCCAGCCCGACCGCGCGTGTCTTTGTCACCGGCACCATGCCCACTGACCAACATTGCCTTCTTCACCGACACCTCTGTCATGTCCACCTTGATGCGGTTGAGCGCCTTGTGTGTGACACTCCCGCGCCTGGACTTGATGCGGCCTCCTTTGTGGCGCCGCCCAAGAACGACTGTCTCGCGTGTGCACAGGGCAAGATGCACCGCTCTCCCTTCCCAGACTCCATCCTGAAGTCCACTCGGCCTCTTCAGCTGGTCCACTCGGACATGCTTGGACCGCTTCCTACAAGGTTTCAGGATGACCGTTGGTGGTGCGTCTTGACACTGACGGATGACTTCACCCGCATGCAGTGGGTCTATATTCTCCGTCAGAAGAGTGACATCTTTCCTAATTCATCGTTGGCTGGCTATGGTTGAGCACCTGTCGCGTTAGACCTTGGACGTCTTTCGCTCCGACCCTGGAGGAGAGTTTATGGGCGACCTTCACCGCTGGCTCACCGAGCGCGGGGTCGACCACTGCTACTCTGCTCCTACCACTCCTCAGCAGAATAGATTCTCGGAGCGATGGAACCGCACAATGGAGGATGCTTTCCGTGCAATGCACGCCGATTGCGGTCTCCCTGAGACATTTTCCTTTGAGGGCTTCGCTTACATGACATGGGTGTGGAACCGCATCCCGCACTGTCCCCTTTCTTGCCACACCGCGTCATATGAGCTTTGGTACGGTCACCGTGTTGACCTGCACCTTGCGCGTGTCTAGGACTCTCTTGCTTGCGTCTGATTCACCCTAAAGCAGCAGGGCTCCAAAGTCTCCCCTCGCGGCCGCCTTTGCGCCTTCGTGGAGATCGCCCCCCGCTCCAAGGCTTGGCGTTTCTTGGGACCCATCCTGCCGTCACATTGTCGAGTCTCGCAATGCGACGTTCTTCGAGATCCTCTGCTTTCGCAACCTTGCTCGCATGCTGGCTCTTCCCCTCCCGCATGCTTTGTGCTGTCCTGGTCCTCGTGTGGTGGGAAGAGACCGCGGGTGTTGCCCCTCGAGTGCCGGTACCTCTCTCTGACCCGGCTATCATTGTTGTCGGTTCCCCTCGGACCCTAGCCTTGGATCCCTCGCGTGCCTCAGCTTTGGATCCCTTGCCTGCCTCGGCTCTGGATCCCTCGCCGGCCGGGTCCCCTCCCGTGCTGCGTTCGCCATCTGCTTTGTCCTCACCACCTCCCGTCTCACTTGCGGGGCAGGTGCCTGCCTCACCTCCCTAGCCGGCGGCTACAGCATCCCCGACGCCTGTCTCACCCGCTCACCCGACCGTTGGGCCTGCTGCCCCTACAATGGCTGACTCACCTCAGTCGCCCTCCAGCACACATTCTCTTGCACCGGGTGGTCGGCTGCGTCCCCTGCCCTCCCACAGCGTTCGTAGCGATGACCCTGACACGATGGTCCTCGGTCTCAGCGCACAGGGCCTCAAGGAGGTCAACCTAGGCTGCCCAACTAGTCCTGCGCTGATTGCGTACGACCATGCCTACGCCGTTGATGCAGTGACAGCCTCGACTCATGTCACCCCCATACCCTCTACTTCAGCCCTTGTTGCGCAGGGCTCGACCTCGTCGGGCTCAGACCCGAGCACTCTCCGACAGGCTCTGGCCAGCCCTAATGCCGACCACTGGTGTGTTACGTGTCAGGAGGAGCTTTCTGCCCTCGCAGACCACGGTGTCCTTGAGCTCATTGACCTACCGCCAGGCCGCAAGACCGTATAGGAAAAATGGGTCCTGCTCAAGAAGTTGAAGTAGGATGGCTCTCTAGATTGCTACAAGGCTTGCTTGATGCAAAGGGCTTCTCACAGGTTGAAAGCGTAGACAACACGGACACATTTGCTCCTGTCAGGCGGATGACTGCAGTGTGAGCCATTCTGGAAATGACTGTCCAGCACGATTGGGAACTGCACCAGATGGACGTCAGCAATGCCTTCCTCCATGGGCATCTTGACGAGGAGATCTACATGGTGTAGCCACTTGGCTTCGAGGATGGCACAGGTCGCGTGTGCTTGCTACAGAGGCGCACCTCCAGAAAACATGAGACGGATCGGTTCGACCCGGAGCACGGCAAAGCGACTTTCTCGCCCACTTCAACCAAAACGCCCCTGGATGGACGCTTAGCCAATGAGGCAAGGTTCATTGGGGTTCATGGGCACTTCGGGATGGCGGTGGGAGCTGCATTCGCATGCAAGGCCGCTTTGGGCAGCCGTGATCTCATGATGGCTGCAAGGATTCTACAACTGCTATTAGGGTCGAAATACGGTGCTGGACACGGACACAGAGGTAGTGACAAATGGTCCCTTGTTGGTTATCGTTCTAGAGTCACACAGGGTAGAGGCCGTTGTAGGGACTATAGTAGTGGAGGTGCTCCCAGCAGCTACAGCGTTGGTACTCCCAGAGGCCAGAGTTTTGCCATATGGTATAGGTGTGTCCCGTGCCAGATTGGTAGTAGTGGTTGCTGAACTCACTACACTTGTTGTGCTGACAATGTGGGACATGGAGGTCATTTCTTGAGAGTCACATCATCGGCAAATTACTGATCTTGATCAGTTAGAGGCGCTTTGCATGCCAAGAGATGTTGAGCGTGCAGCTGAACACTTTCCATGGAGGCGTGTGATACGAGTTATGTGGTTATTTCTGGAGTAGTAACTGAGCAGTGATACGACATGGCAGAGTCAGCCACTTTTGGTACCCCTGAGTCTATGGCTCTGACTTCACAGGTACACATCTCGACTGCACCTCAACAGCTTGTAGATGCTCGTCGATCTTGTTTGGTTGCCTTGTCAGCCTTCACCGTGAGCACCTATAGACTTCAGAAGTTTGTGGATGGCGACCTTGATCTCATAGAGACAGAGTTCCTCGTTGAGTGGGTGCGTTCGAGGGTGTTGCAAGCGGTGAGGGAGGATGCTTGAGCTGCTGTGTGTGCGGCAGAGATGCCCTTTGCTAGAGCCAGAGAGGCATTGGCAGCTGCACGCCCAGAGACTTCTTTTGCGTCACATGCACTATTGCAAGTCAGCACAACCACCTCCTCCATCTGCGATGCAGCTTCATCTTCTTCCTCTAAACAGAAAGCAGCGTGCACTCCTTCGTTATTGGACTTATCCCTCGCATCAGGAGTAGACCAGACTACATCACGCGTTTGCAGTGGTTTTGGCAGCGTATCCCTACTATAGTGATATCCGATACTGATGATGACTCCACAGAGACTACAACCCACTGGGATGTTTGGCAGTCTCCAGCCGTCGGACTTCGTGACTTCTAGGGTTTCGTTGGTGTATCAGTGAGTTCTAGACGCACCATCATTTCCAAATCCTATTCGTCTCTGATAGTGTCACATACAAAGCTCCGTACATGCAGGGGAGGACATGCACTTTCCCACCACGATTGCTTCTGGCTTCATCAGCCCAGGGGGAGCCTTGGGTGGTCTTTGAGCTGATTCATTGTTGAAACACAACTGATGTGTTTATGTTCTTGCGACCAGATCAGCAGCTGCATTTTTGGGGATGGATGGTTGTTTGTGTCAGTAGTATCTATTGAGAGGTCGAGACCTTGGCACTTGGTGGTCTATGCCGATGCCATGGGAGACCTTTGATGCATGTTTGGGCTTCACCGCATTCGTTCGTATTCTTCTAGTGGTCGATACCCGGGCACTCAGTGATCTGGCGTAGCAGTGTTGAGGCCCATGGTCCCAGGATTCTCTTATCAAGGGGGAGCCTGTGTCCCTTCAGAGCTAGTACCTTCTTGACAGCTCTTGCGGGCCAAGGGGAGTGTTGGTGTATGGGCTTTGAGCTTCTCTGACATATACAACCAATCACTGCACCCTCAAAACCGTGTACACAAAAGTTGATTGAGAAGTGAACAGGAAAGTGAACATTTTTTGTTCACCAAAACTTCTTTACTTCATAAGTTATATTGTTTTTGTTTCTTTTCTGACGAGGAATGTATGTGGGGGCTCTAGTCACATGCATTCATGTTTGTGATTATTGAGAAATCCATGATTCTAGGAATTCACATATTCATACACTGATTGTGGAGTGTATGAATTAGGGTCAATTAGCTATACGTCTTCTCTGAGTGGTAGATAGGGTTGAGAGCTTCTCAGCTTGCTCCGATGTTGCTCCATTAGCTACTTTGCATGTTCTGTGTTATTTATGGTGCACTCTGGCCACCTAGTTCACCTATGCATGACTGTGATAGTTTTCTCGAAGGTCAAAACCCAGTCAGTATGTAGTATGCGCTTGTGCCCCGGGAGACCCCACAATGGTTAGACACATATTGTTTATGGCAGGTTGTGCATTCCGTCTGCATTCAAGACCCGGGTGCACGGTGATTTGTACCCGTACCTTGGACGACCCAGCACTGATTGGTTGAGCCCTTGTTGAAGTTTGTCGGACATATGTAGCTTGCATGTGGTTGATACTCGGACGTCCGGTGACATGTCCCGACGTCTTGGGTGGCCTAAACTTACCTAACCTGGCTAGCTGGTAATGCCAGCGTATCACCGTAGAGTCTCAATGTGTCTGGGGTACATTGCATGTTTTCTCGTCGGTCGAGACCCGGGCACACGGTTGACTGTTTTGGTGCCTTTGAAGACCTCCGTTGTGTGGTTTCATTTTATGTGGGATGTGTATTTCCAGTTCACGCCTTTTGGCACGACGGGGATGACTTGGCCTTGTGGGCTAGCCGCCAGTCCCCAGTACGTAAGCTCTCAATAGGGCTCATTGTACTTCCCTCCTTGTTCTGGAAGTTGCCTGATTAGACTGGACCCACTGTGCGTGATACCAAGCAGGAAACGGCAAGGGTCTAGTCAGACGACGCACACAAGCGTCAAGTGCTTTTCCACAGAAAGCACATGCAAGGAGAGCTACACAAATGAGCCACACACACATAAATAGGGGCGACCGCTCTCGGTTCACACAACACACTAGGGCAGCGTTTCGTTGTGCCTCAGCTAGCCACAAGACGGAAACACTCACAACTCAGTGCCAGCATATCGGAATCAGGCGCCGTCTGATCGGCTAGAACCAGAGTCTGAAGCACTAAAACCCTGCAACAAGCACAGAAAAAGATGCTCCACCCCAGTGCAGGCCAACGAGCCCCTCACGGGCTCCACTCCTCACGGTGCCGACGGGCGCCAGCAGAGCCCGGCCGCCGTCGGGCGCACCTCAAGCATCTGCACGTGGATGGACATGAGCCGACAGGTCACAGTGCTCCGTGAGGGTACCCACCAACAACACTCTCCCATGACCAAATGGTGAATACAAGTCCATGCACAGGCACACAGTGAGGGCAGCCACAAGGAACACAGAGGACAAGGGACAGTCACAGACGAACAGAGACCAACATCATTGTACAAGTTCAGCCCGCATCAGGGGCAAGGCGAAGACCAACAGCACGAACACCCTCGTGGAACTTCCGACGACCAAGTGCCTTTGTCAAGAAATCAGCCTTCTCATCGTTCATGCCAACTCAGACAATCTCAACCTCACGCCGTTGCACCAAATCACGGACGAAGTGGTACTCAACGCCGATGTGCGTTGTGCGAGCATGGAAGACGCCGGAGTTCTGAGCGATGGTTTCAACACTTTGGTTGTCATAGCGCAGCACAACAAGAGGAACGATTTGGCAAAGCGCGCGAAGGAGCCGAACAAGCGAGACACTCTCAGCAGCGCCAGCTCCCAGCGCTATGTACTCTGCCTCAGACAAGCTGTGTGCAATGCATCCTTGCTTCCGGCTGCGCCACGAGACAGTAGTACCACCCAACAAGAAGATGTAGCCGGTATGGCTTCTACCGTCAGGGCTCCACGCCCACTCGCTGTCCGTGTAACTTTCAAGTACGACAGAAGGCTGCTGTTCATAGGTGAGATCAAGGCGGGGAGTGGACACGACATAGCGCACAACGCGCAAAGCGGCATCAAGTGTCAGTTGCCGCGGTGCCTTGGAGAACTGGGCAAGAAGGTCGGTGAAAAATGCGATGTCGGGCCGTGTCCTGGTGGCCAAGTACATGAGCAAGCCAATGACTCGCAGGTATAGGGTCTGATTGACTGGCTCCGTCAGAGCAGCTGGGTCGTCGACCTTCAGTGCCTTTTGTCCCTCAAGAGTGATGGGTTTGGAGGCGTTGCGCACGGTGGAAAGCAGATCAGCAAACGTTCCGTTTGGCCATCTGCTTGGGGATGGTAGGCCACTGAAAGAGCCACACGAGTACCCAGCTTCTTAAAAAGCTCCTCCCAAAACTGGGAGGTGAAGCGTGGGTCGCGGTTCGAGACCATCCTCTTCGGCACCCCATGAAGTTCAAAGACGTGTTGCAAGAGGAGCTAAGCCGTCTCTGCTGTCGTGACCTTCTCCGCACATGGAGTGAAGTGCGCTGTTTTGCTGAACCGGTCCACCACCACGAGCACCATGGTGTTGCCCGTTGTGCCCCTTGGAAGACCCCCCACAAATTCTAGTGAGATGTCCGTCCACGAGCGCTCTGGCACTGATAGCGGTTGCAGCTCTCCTGGCGCTCGTGCCCTCCATGACTTAATTCTTTGGCATGTACCATAGCTACTCATGTACTCTTTGCAATATCCTCCCATATTCACCCACCAGTATTGGCGTGCAAGCATCTTGAAGGTCTTTTCGTGGCCAAAATGACCACTATTGTTTGAGTCGTGCACCTCCTCCTATAATGCTTGTCGCAACGACGCATTTTGCGGCACCACAATCTGATTCCCCTTCTAATGCCACCAATATTGGCCATCCCACTTGCACCCCCTCACTGTACTCCCAACAAAGCATGGTCCTCCGCATACCCTTGAGCAAACACGCTGCGCATAATCGTAGATCACGCCGGCACTGTGATCGCATGCACGCCCAAGTCTGGACGACGCAAAAATGGATCCGCTGTGTTGGTCCTCCCTTGTTTATACTAGATCTTGTAGTCAAAGCCGCCCTCAAGTAGCTCCATCCACCGTGCTTGGCGACGATTCAGGTTCAGATATGATTTGAGGAACTTGAGCGTGCAGTGGTCTGTTTGCACCACATACCGCTGCGCCTCAAGGTAGCACCTCCATTGCATGGACCACCAGGAGTTTCTCCTTCTCATGGATTCAGTAGTTGAGCTCAGTCCCTTTCAGCTTCTTGGAGTAGTACGCAATGGGCTGCAACCCCTTCCCTTGGTCCTACATCAGCAACCCGCCGATTGTATAATCGCTCGCATCCGTCGCCAACACGTACTTCTTGCTCATGTCCAGATGCACTAATACTAGTGCTTGACAGATGCCAGCCTTCATTGCCTCAAAGGCTTGCCCCTCCTTTGCACCTCACTCCCATTGGCGTCCCTTCTTGAGCAATCCCGTCAAGGGTGCCTCCATTGCTGTGTGCCCTTGGATAAACCTCCAATAGTAGTTTGTACAACCCAGGAAAACATGGATGTCAGGTATGCACACCGGCTCTTGCCACTCCCTCACTGCTTCCACCTTTTTTGGGCCCATGCGGATACCCCTCTCGCTAACAATGTGCCCGAGTAACTCCACCTTTACTAGGCAAATCCACACTTGCTGAGCTTGGTGAACAGCCACTGGTTTCTTAGCACTTCAATCATCATCCACAACTACTCTTAGTGCTCCTCCATCGTCCGTGAGTAGACCAGGATTTCATCAAAGAATACGACTACAAGCTGGTCCAAGTAGGGGTGGAATACCCAGTTCATCAGCCCCATGAACGTAGTCAAAGTATTCATTAGTCCAAAAGGCATCACGAGATACCTTAAGTGTCTATATCATGTCTGAAGCACGGTTTTTCCACATCCTCCTCTGCAATGTGGATTTGGTGATACCCCTACCTCAGGTCCAATTTGTTGAATTCACGCACGCCTCACAGTTGGTCGAACAACTCCTCGGCCCATGGCAACGGGTAGGGGTTCTTGATCATGATGTTGTTGAGCACCCGGTAGTCCATACACATCCGAAGCTCTCTTGAATTCTTCTTGACAAACAGCACCGGCGCCACGCATGGAGATACCGGTGGCCAAATGAAACCCTCGTCCAACTCCCCCAACTGCTTCTTGAGCTCCGCAAGCTCCGCGTCCCTCATGCAGTTCTATGAACGCACCGTTGGCGATGACCCTAGCACCACCTTGATCTTGTGGTCGATGTTGCGTCTCGGCGGCAGCCCCTTTGACAAATCCTCCAGAAGCTTGTCCCCAAACTCCTTGACCACCTCCCCAACACCAAGAGGCAACTCTGAAGCTCCTCCGCTTTCCACCGACTGCCCCTCCGCTGTTTCAACAGGTACACTTTGCTTTTATGCTGCTTGTTGTGGACCCACCCATGACGAGTGAACCTGTCCTCCCTTGCGCTTGCACCGCTCCAACTGTTACAAGTTGATGATGCGCAGTTGCTTCCCCGCTTCTGCCATCTCCAACTCCTTCCCTTCACTCTGCCACAACGGCAAAGTGAGATATTTCCCGCCTGCCTTCACAACCACCAGGTTGCACCTCCAATCCAACTCCGGATTCCAGGCGTGTAAATAATCCCAGCCGATAAAGCAGTCGTAATCATCCATAGGACAAGTGTGGAGCTCTATGTCAGACGCCAACTCACCCATGTGGACCTTGTGCTTGACGAGAGGCCTGCCACACTCCACCATTCCAGACACCTGTCGCACCTTGGCTGACGTCCTTGGCTGCCGTGCAAGCTCCAACCTTGTCGCCAACCTGTCGTTGAAGAAGCTATGGCTCACGTTGCCATCCAGAAGACCGCATAGCTTCCTCCGACCCTTGAAACTCCCTTCTGAAATCTCAACGACCAGCTCCAGGATGACCCCTGGAAATGGTCAGATCTCACCTTCGCACCACAACAGCACTTGAGGTAGCTCCTTCATTGGCAATAGCCTTTCAGGGCTGGTGATGTCCCTTGTGAACAAAATAATTGCAACAGTAGGTCGTCCCCTCCTCACTACTACTACTACTCATTTCCCTGTTGTGCCTTATGCATTAGGCGGTCCCGCTTGTGATGGCCCTCCTCACCACAAGCCCAACACTTGGTTCTCGATCTTTGCTGTCCGCCCGCTCCCCCCTGCCCGGCTTCGATTGCGTCCACCTTCATGGGTACAACCTACCCCGGCTGCTCCATCCTCGGTTGTGTTGCGTAGCTGGTCCGACGCGCATTGTAGCTTACTACATCGATGCGCTCCGCCACCAAAACCAATTCCGCGAAGGCCGGTAACCTGAGCACCGTGAGTTCACATCGGACGTGCGGCTTCAGGCCGTCATGGTAGCGGTCGTACTCCTCTCCGTCTGAGAGGTCATTGATGTGCGCCGCCAAAGCCATGAAGCATGTGGTGTAGTCCTAGACCGATCCGCCTTGCTTGACTTGTCTGATTTTGTCAAGTGCGACTCGGGTGCCGTTGAGGAGGTCAAAATGTGCCTGGAACATCTTCTTGAACTGCTCCCACGTCTCTGGCTTCTTTGTCAATGGGCGCGCTCCAAACTGTAATTCCCATCCTAGCGGTAGACCCAACAATGGCTAAAGCCGTTGCCTGGCCCCCAGCCCGTTCGACAACCCAGCAGCTTTCCGCCGGCACAATGCCGACCACCACTGCAGCGCCATTCCCTGGAGCAGCGTAGGTGCATAGTCCAGTCTTGTGGCATCTTCTCCAACAGGAATGCCCAACACCGTAAAGTACGAGTTCACCATGAAGAGCCACTCCCGCGCACTGCCCTTGCCGGTGTAGAACTCCAGCTCCTTCGGCTTGGGCCACCGAAAGGCAGGTGCAGATGTCAATACAACACCCCCCTTCAACGAACTACTCCCTTGGTCGATGTACCTCGCCTCCACCTCTGCACGCAGCTGCTAGTTCTCTTGACGCAACTCATCAAGAACACGTCGGATCTCCTCCATGAGAAAGGCTTGGTCGTACGCCATTGCTGCCATCCATTTGGTTTTGACGAAAAAATTCTGGCCAAAGGCAGTTTTGGCATATCAGCTGCCTCCCTTGGGTCCGTGCAAAGCCAAGCTACGTCCACGTGCTCTGATACCAAATGTGAACCGAGGGGCTCCCGACATGACGGTCACACAACGTCACGTAGAATACAGTTGGAGCATTAAAAGATGCATCTGATTTCATCATGATAACGTAATCAATGCCTCAACCGGCGGCTCCCATTACACAAGGCGGGCCTGTGGTGTCATGGACAAACGTTGTCGTCAGGCACAAGGTTGACAAGAGCGACTGGCAGAAGAATAGCAGTCTCATGTAGGATACATACCGCCAGAGGACTGCGAGATTGAAAGCATGGTTGCAGCCTGCGATGGCAAGTCTGAAGGTGGCTGAGAAGAGTCGTCTGCAGAGGACTGTGACGTGGTGGAAGATGTGTTCAAGAGTGGAGATGTAGTTTCAGCACGACCAGCAAAAACTCGATTGCTAAGGTCCTTCATCATCCACTTCAGACCCTGTACCTCACCGTAGAGTATGGCCATAGCTCCGGCAAGGGGGACCGCCGTATCAGGCAAGTCCGAGTGTTGTGGAGGGCGCAAAGGATCATGTGGTCGACGCCAAGGCGGGTGCCAGCCTGGAGGGCGCTGCCGGCATTGACATGTCAAGCATTATTGGAGATATGAAATGGGGCTACACACATAAAATGAGGATGGAGATTACCAAATGAAACACAGTTTCCTCCCACAGAAGGACATCATGCATTGTGTGTCTCTGAATTTGTCAGCCAGTTCTTTGTGGGCTGGAGGGTCTCCATGGTGTTGTCGCTTATGTGGCAGCAAAAGTCAGTGTCGGTGATTTATTGCCATCATCCATGGGCTCCAGCTGGAAGTAGGCATCCAGCTGGTGATACAGAGGGCAGTGAGTACATGTTGCATACAATGTTGGAGCACAGTTACACTTCTTCGTAGCGCCGTGGAAAAAACGGAGTTCCTCCATACCGCTAGCGTCATAGGTAGCACCGAGATTTTGCCTCTGCGAGAAACAAGAGGGATTCCACTGGTGGGAAAAGCTGTAGCTGTTGCTGTAGCCTCAGTGGATGCCG
>SZWC01000470.1:24648-49379 GCA_023375785.1 Penium margaritaceum
GAGGAGCTACCCTTGGCGCTCTGGATGGAGCGCAGCTTGGCGCAAAGGCGTGCCGCGATCGCGCACGGCCAGCGCTTGCCACGGCGAGCAGTCCGCTGGAGTCTGGAATCGGTTGCTGCATTCATGGCATCGTAGTCAAGGCTGGTTGCTGCGGCGCGCGACGGCGAGGGCTGGGGAGTGGGCACGGAGCGCGCGGTGCCAGAGGGGGAGTGGCCGCACGCGGCGGAGTAGAATGCGGGCGACTCGTCGGAGCCGTTGTGCGCGTCCTGGACCAAGGAGTAGCTGCGGGTGTGCAGTCTCAGCCGGGGCGCGCGCCCCGAAGCGGGGAGGCCCTCTCTGGAGGCGCGCTTCACAGAGTTCGTGGTGGTGCTGCCGTTTTTTGTAAGCTGGTTGAGGTCAGGGCTAGAGTTTGGGCTCCACTTTGAAGAAAAGAGGGCGGAAAGAGAGGCGTCGTGGCGGAGGTAGCTGAAGGGGTCGTCGTTCATGCAAGGTCGGGCCTCGACGGTGGCTGTTGTGGCGGGCTCCCACCCTACGTAGCTCCCACTGGGGACGTGGGTGGCGATGGTGGAGACAGCGGCGGCCTGGGAAGATGCGGCGGAGGACGGCTGCGCAGGTGTCGTCATTCTCAAGTGGTGGAAAGCAGGGGGTGGCTGCGTGGGTTGTTTGTGGGGCGGTTTGGAAAGACGATTTGGCAGGACCTGGGAGCTTGATTCGACGCAACGCAAAGCTGGTCTCCAAGGAATCTAGCTCGCACCTCTCAGGCCGTTCGTGTGAAAGCCGAGGGTGGTTGATGAGAGAGGTTCCGGGTTACAATGTTGTGCAGCTGGATGCTGACTGAGCGGCGCTAGTCCTGTTGGTTGCTTGTCACACACTTCAGTGTGAGCGAGCTGTGGCATTTATACGGCGGTGAGTCGCGGAAGCGCGCAAGAGACGAAACCGGACACCGCGCCGTCGGCGAAGAACTCCAACGTGCGGTCCGGCGCCCCCACGGAAACGAGAAGAGACAAGAAACATTTACATCCTACGGTCCATGATGAATCTTGGACTAATCGTTATACATCGAGCCGTTCGATTCGGGGTCCAAGCTGGAACGGGAGTGCGAGGGTTCCTCGAACCTATGGCAACTTCGGCGGATTTGACATGG
Source organism: Penium margaritaceum (assembly GCA_023375785.1). Lineage (NCBI taxonomy): Eukaryota > Viridiplantae > Streptophyta > Zygnematophyceae > Desmidiales > Peniaceae > Penium > Penium margaritaceum. The sequence continues at coordinate 25,793 of SZWC01000470.1, forward strand.
CGCGGGTCATGCAAGGTCAGCTCCGCCAACCAGCGGTCAGAGGAGACCAAAACCAGAACAGGACAAAACCAACGAGCACGGGAAAGCTCTTCGAACCCCGTCGAGTCGTGGAGTGCGTTCCCTCGGAGGGTCCGCGTGTAGTAGGACAATTCGTTGCCAGATTATTTATGGCTGTAAGAAGCCTACTATTCTGCTAGTTCGCCGTATTTTAAGAGCTGAAGTCTCACCACAAACTATCGCCACACACTTCTCTTGTGGAAGTACGCGTTGTTGACTCGTGACCGGCCGGCAAACCACGGTCGTCGGACACTCTTGCCGCAATATTTCAACTTCGGCAAACGAGCAATCTACACCGAAAACTTAGGGTGCGCCTGAAATCTGTTGTTGGACGCTATCGGACAGTTCGTTGCGCACTTTGTTGAAGGACATGTGGAGTCCACGAATTGCAGGCAGCCTAGCAGTCATCATCATCGCCGGTCAGAAGACTCGCGCAGCCGGTCAGGTCCTGGGCGTCGCTTCCCGAACGCGGACGCATGTCGAGGTTCCAACTTTCGATTTTCGCACGTGATTGGTGGAGACGGGGATTGTTGGGCCGATTCCGTTCAGTCATCCGCTTTCTGTGTAGGGCCCGCTAGGATTGTTGGAGGGCAGCTTTGAGTTTATAGGGACGTATCAACGTGGAGTGCCGAGCTACGCAACCTAGACAACTGTAAGGCGAAAGCCACGCGGACAGGAAGTTGCGGTCATCGCTGAAATCGATCGTTGAGGAGCCCCAACGACCGATTTCAGCGACAACCAGGCGCACCCTTATTCCAGTCGGGGTACATGCACGCAGCAATTCCTCGCCAGAAGACGCCAACTAAAAGCCAAAATTTTGGACTACATAGCAATTAGGTTACGTAGCAACTTACTCCCATCGGTTTGTTGACCTGTCGTTAGGACGTCCGCCAACCTGTGATCCTTCATAGCTAGTTTGTTTCATCTGTGCGACACAAAAAATACACCGACAATATTCAACTTGCTCAAATTTTGAGAACTTCCGAGCCTTGGTTTGCTCACACAAACCGGACTGGTCAACAAGACCAACTCACTTGACCAAGGGTAAATGTAGGGATTACCAACCAGATTGTGTACAGGACCTACCCACAGATCGGAAGAATATTTCTATCTTACCTGATATTCGAAAGAATGATACTCTCTTACCCATTGGCCTGATAATAGAACCACTTTACCCACCAAGAGCGAAAAATTGCAGCATGTCGACGCTGCATGTGATGCAACGACGACAGTTTTGTTCCACAATCACAAACCCTTCTTTTGAGGGATTCGTGAATGTTTTATTCGGGGTTTGCGAGAGGTTCGCATAGAGATTCCGGGACTCCCCATGCGTTGAAAAAGAACCTATTCGGCCCCACTACCGTAGTGTTATGTCAAACGGAGCCAAGAAGGTAAACAAGTAGAAGTTGTGAGGCACAGCACGAGAGAAATTGCGCAATTTGTAATTAGAGGAAAGTGTACTTCGATGACAAGTGTCGACATGATCAAAAACATATAAACAAATGTCGAGTTACGAAACGAGGTAAATTCTGTTGTGATTTGTGACGTTCCAGTCGACCTGTACAGTTTATTCTGACCACTCGGCCGTGTCCATACTCGTGCAGATCTCTGATGAGCACCCTTGAGGCACCGGTGCGTCATCTGGTGGCGGACTACCATCATAAAGCTGACTGACGGCCGTTCCAGAGCTCTTGACGCTATCCGGGACCTCTTACGGTTTTTATGCAGCTCACAGGAGTTCATCGGTGGACTAGCCGTGGGCCGGATTCGCATGTTTTTGTATTGTGTGTCCACCGCTTGATGTCGGATGCATGCATGTGACTAGTCGTAGCGTCTGGATTTTGATTGAGCATCTCTAGGTTCAGACGACGTAGCGTTCTGATATGTCTGCGCAGAGTTACGGTCAAAACAATGGTTTTGGGCCGGTTTTAGGACAGATCTTGCACTGTCGCGTGCGACACCCACCGTGTGCTCCAGCAAGTACTTATGCGATGGACTTGTCACTTGTCATTCATCTCTGCAAACGCTATTGAACTATTCTGACACTTTGCCTTGTGTCTTCTAGCCAGACCCTTGACGGTGTGTGCACGACATGTGACTATCGTCACCAACTGACCAGGCACTGACGCCTGGTCAACGAATTTGTCGCTAGGAAGCTTCCACGCATCTTCTCATGGTAACAGAGCGGTGAGATAGCTCTCACTGAGCTGCGCAACAGAGACGCAGCAGAGCAGTAGTAGTGAGAGCCACAGCTATAGCAGATCCACAGGGACTCGTCAACGATAGCAGACCGGCGTCGACGTCGCTTACCATCACCACAGCGACGTCGCTTACCATCACCACAGGGACCCGTCGACGACAGCAGACCCCCGTCGACGTCACTTACCATCACCGGGTGCAGTTGCCGGCAGCATTCAGCATCTGTAGTAGTAATGCAGAAGAGTAGCAGCCCAGCAGCAGTGGAAGGAGCAGCGACGGCAGTAACCCACGGCAATAGCACCACAATAGCAGCGTGCCACAACAACAGCACAGCAGCAACGCAACAACAGCGGCAGTAGTAGCAGCAACGGCGGCAGCAACAGCAGCACAGTAGTAGCACAACAGCATCGGCAATAGCAGCGACAACAGTAGCAGCGGCAGCAATAGCAGCGCAGCAGCAGCAGCAGCGCCAACAACGCACGGCAGCTACAACAACGTGCAGCAGCCGCAGCGCGCAACAGCAGCAACACATTGCGGTTGCTGCCACAGCCGCGCGCGCAGCGGCCAGGCGGCCGCTTCGCATGCAGCCGCGCAACTGCTGTTGCAGTTGAAGAGACAGCAATAGCAGTAGCCGAGCGGAAGCTGCGTAGAAGCTTCCGCACAGCTCCCACGCGGCTGCTACGGAGCGGTTGCCAGCTCGCGCAATAGTCGCGAGGGTCGACACAAAAAAAGGGAGGGCAAGCTGACGTCAGCATTTTTACTGGCTGACATCACCAGATCTTGCTGACGCCAACAAATTTCTTTTGACGTTCGCACTTGCCTTTGTGAAGTTTTTGGTCGGAGGGTCAAAAGTTGCCAGCTCTTCAACTCCTTGAGAAACGCTTACATTTGTGCAATTCAACCACGTTGACGTAATGAGCGACTACATGGCTCCGCCCAACGAGAAGGGAAAGAGGGTACTAGATCCTTCTTCTTCCTCCTCAGGGGTCATGAGCCAACGTTCGCAGGCCATTGAGGACCTGCGGAGCGAGGAGGACGAGATGCGTCGCTTGCTGCGGGAGCAAACTGGCGCCATCTGTACACTTACCGAGCTTTTTCGAGGACATTCCATGACTCCATGACAGATTCCTGAGGGAGCGGCATGGGTCGCACCCTCTACACAGCAGTCAGCTCCAGCATCGGAGACAGGAGCTGGAGCCGACCCGCCACCTCTTGATCCTTTGGATGAGGATCCAGACATGCCAAGCATGGAGGGCGATTCCCCGGAGCGTGAGATTTGTGTGCTTCAGGATCGTATCCGCCAGCTACAGACGATCTCTCGGCCTCCACACACATCTCGCTTTCCGAAGTTTTGATCGTCACCGATCTCCACCCCATCGACTTCCCTCTTCCCGACGTCTTTCCCTTCCCTCGTCCTTCTCAGCCTGTGGTTGCTCTCCCTACAGAGCGGCAACCCAAGGACTTCGAGACGCCATCCCCACTGTATGTCAGCGAGGACGGCTTTGAATGCTAGGAGATCCTCTTTCAGGTCTGGGCTACTTTACAGGGCGTGTGGCCCTACTACCACAGTCCGTATCAGACTACGGACCGAGCTCAGGTGCTGACAGCGGCTAGGGCAATGCGTGGACTTCTCTACGCCATGCCGCGCGAGACTATCATCGACTTCCGCTCATTCCTTGGTGAGGCGGGCACAAGCACCGGCGCAGATCCACGCGGGGGAAAAGACCTAGCATTGTCCCTACTTGCTGCAGAGACGCACGCCACCCATGCCGTGCATATCCATGCCTTTCACTCCCTTAGCCAGGGGCCTGTTGAGTGTGCAGGCGACTACTGGCGATGCGCCATGCGCATTTACATGCCCCTTGGGACCTCAGGAGGCACATAGCTATGGACACTCCACACGATCATGCTCGGGGTTTGCCTTGAGCACACAGATATCTTCATGCGGTACAACGATGTCGTGCGCAAGCCCTTTTCAGCCTCACTACAGCTTCTTCCCTCGGCATACCAGCTTTTCCTCCAGGTGAATTCCGCTTGTGAGGCAGCCGTGGCATATGAGGAGACCTCCATTGCTGTAGCAATCGTTGCATCACCACTGATGCCCCCCTAACAGACTTCTTCTCCATCCTCTGTCTCTTCCTCCTCCCCTTCTGCCTTGATTACACCGACTTAGACATAGGGTGTTGCGGCAGTAGCATAGGGGAAGAAGGGGCGACGAAAGCGTGGCTCGGGCCAGCAGCAGCAGCAACAGCAACCGACATCGGGCAGTAGCAGTGGACGCTCTGTTCACTGCTACAACTGTGGAGGCGCCCATCGGTACACCGAGTGCCAGTAGTCGCTTGACTGGGCATGGATTACTCGTTGGCTCCAGACTGCGCACGCACTACAATCTACGTCTAGTAGCACATCCTCCGGGTGCGCGACAACCACGACCATAGCAGTTCGCGCTTCACCATCAGCGACCAGAGGCGATCCAGACTCACGTGAACGCACCATCGCCGAGCTCCGACACCTTTTAGAGCTTCGGTTTCAGGCAGGTGCGAGTGTGTTGTCACTGCCAGGTGGTTCACAGACTGTCTGTTCGTCTGTTTTTGTGACTCTGGATGACTCGTGTGGGGAGGTACAGTCAGCCTGTGATGACGATGGGCCTGACTGTACTGACTGGATTCATGAGTCTCACCTTTGTGCCCTTCGTCGTTCCTCCCCACCTGCTATCGAGCGTCTGTCCAAGGCCGAGTGTTCCGTTGCTCTCAACTAGGGTGCCACTCATCACATGACCTGTTGTCGCAGTGATTTTGTCATTCTCGGACCTGTTGCATCAGTTTGTTCTGTCCGCACAGGCTCTCGTCAGTCCTTGCCAGTCTAGGATGTTGGGGTCGCCCATTTCGATGGTCCGTCTGGCCCCCTGTATCTTTCTGAGGTGCTATTTGTGCCTGACCTTTAGCTCAGCTTGCTTTCTGTACGTGCTTCCACACCGATGGGACTCTTTGTGAAGCACACTACAGAGTTCACGACTGTGATTGGTCTTGACACTTGTAACGTTGTCCTTTGTGCCTCTCTTGTGTATGACCTGTATCCTGTCTCTCGGACTTGTGCTCCTTGCTCCCCCTCCCATACCGCTTGTGTTTTTGTCACCGGTGTTCTGTCTCTTGATTGCTTCATCACCACCTGTGTTATGTAGGCTCCGACACTGTATCGATGCTCATTCGAACACAGCCCGCCCTCGGTCTTGACGCGACTTCTTTTGAGAAGCCGCCCAAGACTGACAGCCTCTTTTGCGCTTAGAGTAAGATGCATCGTTGCACCTACCCTGACTCCCGTTCACGTGCAATTCGCCCTCTGGAGTTAGTTCATTCGGACCTTCTTTGTCCCCTACCTGTCGAGTCTCTGTCCGATCGTGGTCGATACGTCTTAACCCTGTCTAATGACTTCAATCGGATGCGGTGGGTCTACAGCCTGCCCTAGAAGAGTGACGCCGCTCTCGCGGTCCGTCTGTGGCTAGTGATGGCTGAGCGTCAGTCTCGCCACACGCTGCACACCTTTTGCTCGGATCGCTGCGGCGAGTTCCTTGGTGAGATGGACAGCTTCTTCGCCGAGAACGGGATCTTTCACCAGGTCTCCGCTCTTGCTACTCTTCAGCAGAACGATGTTTCTGAGCACTAGAACCGCACCATGGAGGATGCGGTTCACGGTATGCAGTCTGAGTGCGGTCTCTCAGAGTCCTTTGTCTTTGAAGGGTTCGCCTACATGACTTGGGTCTGGAACCGCCTCCTGCACGGTCCTCTTCCGGACCACGTTACACCGTATGAGCTATGGTTCAGCCACCGTGCTGACTTGTGTCTCGCTCGTGTTTGGGGATCCTTTTCTTCTGTGTGGTACACTAAGGACCAACAGGGGTCCAAGGTCTCACCGTAGGGCCGCTTGTGCGCCTTCGTTGTTGTTTCCTAGCGGTCAAAGGCATGGCGTTTTTGGGACCCTACTCATCGCCGCATTGTTGAGTCTCGCGACGCGCTCTTCTTTGAGTCCCTCACCTACCGTGATCTGACTTCGATCATGTCCCTTTCCTTCACACATGTTCCCACGTATGAGGTTTCTTGACGGATGGGGGAGTCTACGCCTGCGAGCACCGATCGCCAGGCTGATGGGTCCGTTTGAGCTCCCTCCACCTCTTCGGCGGTTGATGACCCAGCGATCATCTCCGTTGGTCCAGAGATCTCTCTAGCACCGTCGACTTCTACTCCTGCCCCTTCCCGCCCCACAGGTACTCATGATCTTGTACCTGTACATACTCCTGTACTGTCGGCTTCTACTCCTACGACCGTACCTGGGTGCGCAAGCATCCCTGCCTACGTGCGTGGACCTGCATCACCTGCTCCAAGTGTCACAACGAGCCCTGTGTCTCCCACATCCGCATCTCCTCGCATGGTATCACGAGCTCCCTTGCCTTTGTCCTCCTCAGCTGCGATTCTGCCAGTTCCTGAGCCGGAGGTGCGCCCCTCGAGTCCAGGTTATTCCCGTGAGCCTGGCGGTCGCCTTCGCCCATTGGACTCCGGAGCTCAGCGAGTGTCTTGTCATGCGCCCAGGCTCTCTACTTCTAGCATCTTGAGTGGTGATCCTGGCACAAAGGCCTTAGGCCTGAGTGTCCGTACTCAGCACATAGAGGTACATCCAGCGTGTCCCATTGTGCATGACCTCATCACTCGCAAGTTTTACATCGCTTGTGATGAAGTAACCGATCTTGTGGTCGTCAGAGCTAGTACTGAGGCGTGCGCTCTTGCCACGCAGAGCTCTCCCTCTATGGCGCCTGACCCCGGCACATTGAGGGAAATTCTCGTGTCACAGGATGTTGGCGTGTGGCGTGCTGCTTGCGAGGATGAGCTACGCACCATCCGAGAGCCTGGGGTTTACGAGCTAGTCGACCTTCCACCTCGGAGGAAGGCTATTAAGGTCAAGTGGGTCTTTCGCAAGAAGGTGAAGCCGGATGGCTCACTGGAATACCACAAGGCTGGCTTGGTCATCAAGGGCTACTCTCAGATTGAGGGCATAGATTACTCTGACAACTTTGCCCCTGTCGGCCGCATGACCTCAGCTCGAGCTCTGTTCGGTGTAGTGGCTCAGCATAACTGGGAAGTGCACCAGATGGATGTGAACAATGAGTTCCTCCATGGCTCTCTGGATGAGGAGATTTATGTGGTTGAGCCACTTGGCTTTGAGGACGGTAACAAGGTCTGACGTTTGCGCAAGTCCTTGTACGACCTCAAGCAGGTGGTGTTGGAACCAGGAGATCACTGGTACCCTGACCCGTGCGAGATATGTACAGAGCAAGGCAGATCCATCTCTCTTCATTCGACAGACGCTTGAGCGATTCACCGCCATCCTGGTCTATGTCGACGACCTTCTGATCACGTCTCCTTCACTAGAGGCCGTGAAGGAGGCCAAGGCTGTTCTCCAGACTGCCTATAGGATGAAGGACCTTGGTCGTACAGCGATGTTTCTTGGCATGGAGATCATGCAAGACCGCAGACGTCGCACTTTTACTACTGCATCTGGCACGATACGCATGTGTTGTGGGGGAGCGCTTCAGCGACCCTCTCGGCGCAGTGCCCACGGCTTCCACACCTCTTACGCATGACGAGCAGGATGCCTTGAAGGTTGACGATCCCACACAGGTGGGAGAGACAGTGGATGTGATCCTGTACCTCCGTCTCATCGGATCTCTCATGTACCTGGCCACTACCACACGTCCTGATATCGCATTTTCCGTCAACCTCCTTGCCCAGTTTTTGCAGGCTCCACACGCTAGAGCCCTGCACGTGGCTGTGCGAGTGGTACGTTACGTGGTCTCCACACCATACCTCGGACTCTGCTTTTTCCGGCAGTGTTCGATGGTCCTTGAAGGCTACACGGACAGCGACTAGGCCTGGTGTCTAGATGGACGCAGTCGCACCGGTTACGTGTTCCTGCTCGGTGGGTCCGCTGTGTCCTTGCAGAGCGAGAAGCAGGGCTGGATTGCACGTAGCTCATCGGAGGCAGAGTACGTTGCTCTGGGTGCATGGGCTGCTGAGGCGGTATGGCTATAGCGCTTGTTCCATGAGCTTGGCACGTCAATACCTGCCATTGTGCTTCAGTTCAACAACCAAAGTGCCCTTGCCATTGCGGAGAACTCTGGTGTCTTTCATGCTCGCATGAAGCACATTACGGTTGAGCACCACTTCATGCGTGAGCTGGTGGAGTGACACGTGATCTCCGTCATTTGGGTTGGTACTGACATGCAGCGTGCTAACTTCTTGACAAAAGCACAAGCACGCAGAAAGTTCCTGGTGGCCATTTGCTCTGTTGGACTTCGCCCCTTGCGTGAGAGTGGTTGAGTGTGGGGTGTGTCCGTTTCCGTGTCACATTTGTCGTTGTACTTGTTTTCGTATTCGTCTCAGTGCTACATGTGTATGGACATGCGTACCATTGGGTCATGGGGGAGTGTTGTGATTTGTGAAGGTCCTGTCGACCTATACAATTTATTGTGACCACTCGGCCGTGTCCATACTCGTGCAGATCTTTGACGCGGACCCTCGAGGCATCGGTGCGTCATCTGGTGGCGGAATAACATCCTGGAGCTGACTGACGGCCGTTCCAGAGCTCCTGACTCTACCTGGGACCTCCTGTAGTTTTTCTGCAGCTCACAAGAGTTTATCGGTGGACTGGCCGTGGGCCCGATTTGCATGTTTTTGTATTGTGTATCCACCGCTTGATGCGGGATGCATGCATGTGACCAGTCATAGCGTCTGGCTTTTGATTTTGCACATCTAGGTTTAGACGACGTAGCGTTCTGATATGTCCGCGTAGAGTTACGGCCAAAATAGTAGTTTGGGGCCGGATTTAGGACGAATCTTGCACTGCCGCGTGCAACACCCACCGTGCACCGCGGCTGGTACTTATGCCATGGACCTGTCATTTGTCCTTTCTCTCTATAAATGCTATTGAAGCATTCTGACACTTTGCCTTGTGTCTCCTAGCCAGACCCTTGCCGGTTTGTGCACGACTTGTGACTGTCGTCAGCGATTGACCAGGCACTGACGCCAAGTCAGCGGCTGTGTCACAAGGAAGCTTCCACGCATCTTCTCACAGTCGAGGTCCCTGAGTCCGTCATTGAGTGACTCGTGTGAAGTCGTGTTGTGTGTGGTCGGATTTGAAAAGCACCAGCGACTACTTGAGGGGCTTTGAGGATCGATGGTACAGATGTAAGATACATCTTTATAAATTGAGATATGCCTCGATGTGTCGAGAAGTCGACGGAAAGGTCATGAAACTTCTATCAATGATTCTCGAAAGTGATCGGGGTTGTCAGAAAGTGCAACAAGGTTCGCCGGAGGGCGAGGGCAGTTCGCTTAATTGCCCTTGGCCGTCAAAGTGAAAATCGAGGTCTCGACGCGTAGTGGGCTATTTGTGTAATGACAAAGATACCCATTTAGAAGTTTAGGGACACGTGTATGTCTAGTTTGTAACACTCTCCACCCTCCCCCCTTTAGCCACAATGTCCCACCGCGAGAAGAGATGTGGCCCGGTGACGGCGGTAACATCTGTCGATAAGGTGATCAGCGTCTAGGAGGTTTTCCTCCGAGACGCACTTGTTATGTGCAGTGTTGTAACCGTGCCACTTGACAAGATGTTATGTTGTTCTTACACTTCATTGATGGTCGAGGATGTCATCAACGACTTACTCTGTGTCCTCGTCCACTTGTACGAGAGGAAGGGGAGGGACTTCCCTGCTGGGGAATTTCTCTCCAAGGTCTCGTAGTGCTTCAGTGCGTTGGTATCAAACACGGGATAAGTGTGCACAATGTCGGGGAGTTTGAATCGCACAACCACAAGGTTTTGCATGCGATTGATCTCAAACGGTCCCAACTATCGTGTTTGAGCTTCATACAATCAGCTCCACGGATTTTGATGTTGGTTGAGCTCAGAAGAACTTCGTCGTCAGCGGCAAAATCAACGTTGTTACGATGTCGGTCAGTTGCTTGATTCGTCACCGCTTGCTTCTTTACAAATGTCTTCCATGTTTCATCCCAGATGGTAGAGGACTTGTGGCATTGGATGTCAACCGTGAGGATGTTTCTCCGGCTGTGTATTCCGGTGTGTGGCAGGAAGCTTTCCATGTACCTCTTCAAACAAAGTTTTACGCGTTTCGACAGAGACCGCCAAATTCTATGTGATTTTGGCGATTGAGAGTTTTGTTCCCAATCCATCCCATGAGAATCGCATAATGTTTTGAGAATTTTGAGCGTTTGGTTGGTCCGCTCGGTTTGGCCGTCGGTTTGAGGATGGAACACCATTGAAAGCTGGAGCAGATTACAACTAGAAGGGCTAGGCAACAGGTTTGGAACAACAGCGTTGTTGATGTAGCGTGCGGGTTTCCACGCTTGTTTCTTAAGTCTGCTACCCCCCAAGTCTGCTGCTCTAGAGTCTAAGTCTAGATGCTATGGGTTTGTTACTTAGTAACACGCGCACCAGTGTTAGCGCCAGAAAGCAACTGAAAACTGAAAGTGTCTGATTAGGAATGACAAATGAACAACAATGGGAGACCCTTCCTTGTTCTAGCCCCCCCCCAGCTCTGTAGAGTTTGTTACTCATCTAACCAGCCAAGCAGAAAATAGACCTAGACCAGTTTTCTGGCAGGCAAGTTTTTCTTGGTGAACCCTGCCAAACGCCCGACATCCCAAAAGCCGGACGTCGTCCGTTTTGCCTCAAAACTGCACCATACCATAATACTGACATTGCAAACGCAGTCGTGCAGTCAGAAACAGCTAGAAAATTAGTAGCAAAGTGTTATGGCTGCCCGAACCCAGGCAGTGCCTGCGATGGTCCAAGATGCCAAACAGTGCCACACAACATGAAACATGCACCCTAGGCAGAGCATGACGCTGCAAACGCAATGGTATAGTCAAATCCAGCGTTGGATGCAAGAAGACAGCATGTGCGGTGGTAGTGACCGCCAGCGGCCCTACCGCCGAGGAGGCCTGCCGATGGAACTGAGCATGTTGCCGGAGGAAGGAGGCCTCAGCGTACGTCGGCTCCACTGGACGACACTAGAGCCGCGTTGAGTCTCGCCGTCAGTCATCTGCACGCTGATGTACGCAAGCCCAGAGGACACAACAGAGCACAATGAGAGATGCGCAAAAACCAACAAATGTCGTAGCGAGTCATCAGTTTGTGCCAGAACCGCCTAGTGAATCGACTGTCTCCGTCACTCGTGATGGTTCTTGGCACGTTGTGTAGCCGCACGATGTTGTTCAAACATAGTCACGTTGTTCCGTTGTCGATAACGATGGTGTTGTGATTTGTGACATTCCTGTCGACTTGTACAATTCACGGTGACCACTCGGCCTTGTCCATACCCGTGCAGATCCCTGATACAGACCTCACTGGTACCGGTGCATTGTCTGGTGGCGGAGTACCAACTTTGAGCTGACCGACGACTGTCCCTGAGCTCTGGAAGCTGCCTGGGACCTCCTGCAGTTTTTTTACAGTGCGTAGGAGTTTATCGGTGGACTACCCGTGGGCCCGATTTTCATGTTTTTGCATTGTGTCCACCATTTGATGCCAGATGCATACATGATACCAGTTGTAGCATCTGGCTTGTGATTTTGTATGTCTAGGTTCAGTTGGCGTAGCGTGCTAACATGTCTACGCTGAATTACGGCCAAAACAGTCGTTTTGAGCCGGGTTTAGGACAGATCTTGTGCTGCCGCGTGCGACACCAGTTGTGCGCCGCGGCAAGTACTAATGCCATGGACCTTTCATTTTTCATCTTTCTCTGCAAATGCTATTGAAGCATTAGGACACTTTACCTTGTGTCTCCTAGCCAGACCTTTGCCGTTGTGTGTATGACTTGTGACTGTCGTCAGTAACTGATGAGCCACGGACACCTACTTAGCGACTGTGCTGCTAGGAAGCTTCCACGCATCATCTTATGGTATCAGAGTGGTGAGACAGTTCTCACAAAGCTGTGTAGGAGAGAAGCGATAGAGCAGCAGCAGTGAGCGTCACCGCTACAGCCGATCCACTGGGACCTGCCAAGGACAGCCGACTGCCGTCGACGTCACCCACCGTGAGCACGTGAGACTGCACCAGAAGTAGCCGCAAGAAGCAGCAGGTGACAGCTATAGCATGTAGAAACCGCTAGCAGGTGTTGACATTGGTACTAGCGGTGGCGGCACTAGGCCGCTGCGCTAGCAGGTGGTGGTGGGCAGTAGTAGCAACAACGCACGACAACAGCTGCGCTCAACACCAGAAACATGCAGTACGAGCAGCGCAACATGGCTGTGTAGTGTTTGGTGGCAATAGCGGCAGGCAGCAGCAACGCGCACCAGTAGTAGCATTGAGGAGCAGCATCAGCACATATGAGTAGGAGCAGTAGTAGCGCTGCAGAGCAGCAACGCAGGAGCAACGCGCTATGGCAGCAGCGCAAGCCGCAGCGCACAACAGCAGCAGCACGCAGTTGCTGCCACAGCTGGGCACATAGCCATTCGGCTGATGTTGAAGGTGCTGACGCAACAGCAGCAACATCTGAGCGGAAGCTGTTGCGTAGCTTTCGCATAGCTTTTGCGTGGCTGCTACAGAGCACCCGCCCCCGTGCAGCAAGGCAACAACCAAGAGGGTTGTAAAAAAAAGGAGGGTTGTGTCAACATTAGCATGTTTCCTGCTGACATCATCAGATCCGTACTGATTTCAGCAATCCCTTGCAGACGTCAGCTATGGCCTTAGTCAAATTTTGGTTCAAAAATTCAGAAGTTGCCAGCGTTTCAAATCTTCAAGAAACGCTAACATCTCTACAATCTGGCCAGTTTTATATCCCAGTCCATACATAGCACTGACATGGCTTCGACCGGTGATAAGGGAAAAAGGCCATTAGATCCCTCTTCTTCCTCCGTAGGGATCATGAGCCCACTCTCGCAGGCTATTGAGGACCTGTGGAGCCATCAGGATGAGATGCGTCGTCTGCAGTAGCAACAGACTGACGCCATCCGTACGCACATTGAGCTTCTTCGTGGTCAGTCCGGGGCCCCACGGCAGACCTCGGAGGGAGTGGTCAGTGTCGCACCCTCCGCATAGCAGTCGGCAAGAGCACTGGTGACGGAAGCAGGATGTGACCCGACATCTTTTGATCCTTGTGATGAGGACCCCGACATGCTAGGCATGGAGGACGACTCTCACGAGAGCGAGATTCGTGTGCTTCAGGAGTGTCTCCTCCAGCTCCAGACAAGCTCTCAGTCCCCACACACGTCTCGTTCTTCTCTCCCCGAGATTCTATCCTCGCCTGATCTCCACCCCAGTGACTTTCCTCTTCTTGGTTTCTTCCACATCCCTCGTCCTTCTCATCCTGTGGTTGCTCTCCCTACAGAGCGGCAACGCGAGGATTTTGCAACACCACCCCATGGTATGTCAACAAAGACGGTTTCAATTGCCGAGAGGTCCTTTTCCAGGCTTTGGCCACTTCAGAGGGAGTGTAGCCCTACTACCACAGTCTGTATTAGATTACGGATCGCGCATAGGTGCCGAGAGCGGCCAGGGCGATGTGCGGACTCCTTTACGCCATGCCGCACGAGACCAGCGTAGACTTCCGCTCGTTCCTTGGAGAGGCCATCACAAGCACAGGTGCTGATCCACATGGAGGCTGGGACCTGGCATTATCCTTGCTTGGTGCAAAGATTCACACCACACGCGCCACCCACATTCGTGCTTTTCACTCCCTTTGTCAGGGACCTGCGGTGTGTGCAATCGAATACTGGCGATGCGCCATTCGTATCTACACGCGTCTTGGGACCTTAGGAGGTACACAGTTGTGGGAACTCCACACAATCATGCTCGGAGTTTTCCCTATGTACGCAGACATCTTTACGAGGTATAGCGACACCGTGCTTGAGCCTTTCTCCACCTCCCTATAGCTTCTTCCTCGGGCACATCAGCTTTTCCTCTAGGTGATGTCTACACGTGAGGAAGCCGTGGCTAATCAAGAGAGTCCCCTTGCTGTAGCAATCATTACATCACCACCAACGCCCCTTCTACAGTCTACTCCTCCATCCGCTGGCACGCCCTCCTCTTCCTCTTCCATTGCGATTACCCCGACTCAGACACAGGGTGTGGCAGCAACATCACAAGGGAAGAAGGGGAGACTGAGGTGCGGTTCAGGCCAGTAGAAACCACAGTAGTCGCAGTCATCGGGTAGTAGAAGTGGACGCTCTGTTCACTTCTACAACTGAGGAGGCATGCATCACTTCACCGAGTGCTAGCAGCTGCTCAAGTGGGCGCGGATCATTGGCAGGCTTCAGGCTGCGCATGCACTATGGTCTACGTCGAGCAGCACATCCTCTAGGCGCGCGGCGACCACGAACGCAACAGTTCCCGCTTCACCACTAGGGAGTAGTCGTGATCCGCACCAATGTGACCGCACCATCGCCGAGCTCCGTCACCTTTTGGTGCTTTGCTTTCAGGGAGGTGCGAGTGTGTTGTCGCAACTGAGTGGTCCAGAGCCGGTTTTTTTTTTTCATGGAGCTCTTGATGACTCGTGTGGGGGGGCACAGCTAACATGTGATGAGGATGGGCCTAACATTACCTGTTGAATTCGAGAGTCTCATTTTTGTGCCGTTCGTTGTTCGTCCTTACTTATTTCCCAACGTCCATCTGAGGCCAAGTGTTCCATTGCCCGTTGTACAGTGACGTCCTCCAATCGTGATCCCGATGGCACTTGGATCATTCATTTTGGTGCCACTCATCACATTACCTGTCGGCGTAGTGACTTTGTTGTTGTCGGTCTAGTTGCGGCTGTTTGTTCCATCCGCACAGGCTCTGGTCAATCCTTCCTAGTCTAGGGTGTTGGGGTTGTGTGCTTCCATGGTCCGTGTGGCCCCCTATATGTTTTTGATGTGCTTTTTGTGCCTGACTTTGAGCTTAGCTTGCTTTTTGTACGTGCATGCCCAATGATGGGACTCTTTGTGGAGCAAAATGCAGACTCCGTGATGGTGATTGCTATTGACACCCGTAGCGTTCGTCTTTGTGCCTCTGTTGTGGATGACCTGTACCGCATCTCTTGGATTTCTCCTCCTCCTTGCTCCCCCTCCCCTTGTGCTCGTGTTTTTGTCACTTATGTTCTGTCTGCTGAACACCAACGATTGCTTCATTGTCGTCTGTGTCATGTCGGCTCCAATGATGTGTCGAAGCTCATTTGGACATAGCCCGTACTCGGTCTTAACGACTTCCTTCGAGAAGCCGTCCAAGACTGATTGTCTCTTATGCGCTCTGGGTAAGATGCATCGTTGCACTTACCCGAGCTCTCATTCTCACACACTTCGCTCTCTCGAGTTAGTCCATTCAGACCTTCTCGGTCCTCACCCTGTTAAGTCTGTGTCAAATCCAGGTCGATACATCCTGACCCTGACTGATGATTTCATCTGGATGTGGTGGGTCGCAGCTTGCGCCATAAGAGCAATTCCGCTGTCTCAGATTTTCTGTGGCTAGTGATGGCTAAGCGTCACTCCCGCCACACGTGGCATACCCTTGCTTAGATCGTGGCGGTGAGTTTCTTGGAAAGATGGTCAGTTTCTTCGTTGAGCACGGGGTTTTTCACTTGGTCTCTGCTCCTGCTATTCCTCAGCAGAATGGTGTCTTTGAGCGCTGGAATTGTACCATGGAGGATGCCGTTTGCACTATGTGGTCTAAGTGCGGTGTCCCGGAGTCCTTTGCCTTTGAAGGATTTGCCTACATGACTTGGGTCTGGAACCGACTCCCACATGATCCCCTTCCGGACCCTGTCACACCGTACGAGCTTTGGTTTGGCCACTGTGATGACCTGCACCTCGCTCGCGTCTTCGGGTCCTTGGCTTCTGTGTGGTACAGCAAGGACGAGCAGGGGTCCAAGGTCTCACGTGGGTTGCTTGTGTGCCTTTGTGTGCATCTCCCCGCGGTCAAAGGACCGGCGTTTTTGGGACCCTACTTGTCCTCGCAATGTTGAGTCACGCGCTCTTCTTTGAGTCTCTCACCTACCGTGATGTGACCTTGATCACGTCACTGTCCGTCACGCAAGTTCCCACATGTGAGGCTTCTTGATAAATGGGGGAGTCTGAGCCTACGAGCACCTCTCGTCCGGCTGATGTGTCCATTTGAGCTCCCTCCACTTCTCGGTCTGCGGCCCTTGATGACCCAGCAATCATCGCTGTCAGCCAAAAGACCTCCCAGCATAGCCTGCTTCTATCCCTTTTCCCTCACACCCCACATGTTCCCATGATCATGTACTTGTGTCCACCAGTACTATTGGCTTTGTGCGTGGTCCTACCTCACCTGCCTCGTCCAGTCTAGTGTCTCCCACACACGTAACTCCTCGCACGGATTTACCAGCTCCTTTGTCTCAGCCCTCACCAGTTGTGGTTGTACCTGTCTCTGAGCCTAAGGTGCGCCCCTCGAGCCCAGATTACTCACGTGAGTCCTACGGTCGTCTTCGACCATTGGATTGCGGAGTCCAGTGAGCGTTAGGTCCCGCACCCATTCGCTCCACTCGTAGAATCACGAATGGTGACCCCGGCACAAAGGCCCTAGGCGTGAGTGTCCGCACTAAACACACATAGGTACATCCAGCGTGCCCCATAGCGCACGATCTCTTCACTTGCAATTTTCATATTGCTTGTGATGCAGCAGCTGACCTTGTGGTCTTCAGACCTAGCATTGAGGCGTGTGCTCTTGCCACTCAGAGCTCCCCCTCTATGGAGCCTGCCTGGGGCACACTGAGGGAAGCTTTTTCATGACAAGATACTGATGCCTGGCGTGCTGCGTGTAAGGATGAGCTTCACGCCATCCGAGAGCATGGAGTTTACGAGCTAGTCGACCCTCAACCTTGAAGGAAGGCTATTCAGGTCAATTGGGTCTTTTGCAAGAAAGTGAAGTCGGATTGCTCACTGGAACGCCTCAAGGCTCGCTTGGTTGTCAAGGGTTACTCTCAAATCAAGGGCATTGATTACACTGACACTTTTGCCCCTATCGGTTGCATGACCGTAGTTCACGCTCTATTTGGTGTAGTGGCTTAGCATGACTGGGAACTACACCAGATAGACATGAATAATGCGTTCCTACATGGCTCTTTCGATGAGGAGATTTACGTGGCTCAACCACCTGGCTTTGAAGACGGTGATAAGGTGTAGCGCTTGCGCAAGTCCTTGTACAGCCTTAACCAGTCTCCTTGGTGTTGGAACTAGGAGATCACGGGCACCCTGATTTGTGCAGGATATGTATAGAGCGAGGCAGATCTCTCTCTCTTTCTTTCTCTCTCTCTCTCTCTCTCTCTCTCTCTCTCTCTCTCTCTCTCTCTCTCTCTCTATCTCTCTCTCCCTCTCTCTCTCTCTCTCTCTCTCTCTCTCTTTATCCGACCGACGCTTGAGTGGTTCACCGCCGTTGTGGTCTTTGTCGACGACCTTCTGATCGTGTCTCCTTCCATGGAGGTCGTAAAGGAGGCCAAGGTGGTTCTTCAGACTGCTTAAGGGATGAAGGACCTTGGTCTTGCAATGGTGTTTCTTGGCATGGAGATCGTACAGACGTCGGACACTACTGTTGTATGAGGCCCGATAAGCACGTGTTGTGGGGGAGCGCTTCGGCGACTTCCTTGGCGCAATGCCCATGGCCTCCACACCTCTAACACTGGACGGGCAGAATTCTCTGAAGGTGGATGATCCCACACAATTGGGGGAGACAGTGGATATGACCTTGTACCTTTGTCTCATCAGATCTCTAATGTACCTGTCCAGTACCACACGTCCTGACATTGCCTTTGCCATCAACCTCCTTGTATTGTTTTTGCAAGCTCCAAGCGCTAGAGCCTTTCTTGTGGTTGTGCGAGTGGTGCGGTACGTGGTCTCCACACCGTACCTCGGACTCTGCTTTCGCCGGCAGTGTTCGATGGTCCTTGACGGCTACACTGACAACGAATGGGCCTGGAGTCCAGATGGAGTAAACACACCGATTACGTGTTCCAGCTTGGTGGTACCGCTGTGTCCTAGCAAAATGGGAAGCAAGGCTGCATTGCATGTAGCTCATTGGAGGAAGAGCATGTTGCTCTGGGTGCACGGGCCGCTGAGGTAGTATGGCTACAACACCTGTTCCTTGAGCTGGGTCCGTCAGCACCTGCCATTGTGCTTCATTGCAACAACCAGAGTGCTCTTGCCATTGCACAGACTTGTGGTGTCTTTCACGCTTGCACAAAGCACATTGCGATTGAGCATCACTTTGTGTGTGATCTGGTGGAGCGACACGTGATCTCCGTCATATGGGTTGGCACTGACATGTAGCGTGCTGACTTCTTGATGAAGGCACTAGCACGTAGAAAGTTTCTAGTGGCCATTCATTCTGTTGGGCTTTGTCCCTCGCCTGAGAGTGGTTGAGTGTGGGATGTGTCTGTGTCTATGTCACAACTGGTTTTGCACTTGTTGTTGTACTCGTTTCAGTACTACACGTGGACATGCGTACCATCAGGTCATGGGGGAGTGTTGTGATTTGTGACATTCCTGTCGACTTGTACAGTTTACTGTGACCGCTCGGCCGTGTCCATACCCATGCAGATCTCTTATGCGGACCCTAGTGGTACCATTGCGTTGTTTGGTGGCGGACTACCAGCTTGGAGCTGACCGAAGACTGTCCTAGAGCTTTGGACGCTGCCCGAGACCTCGTGCAGTTTTTTTTGCAGCAAGTAGGAGTTTATCGGTGGACTGGCTGTGGGCACAATTTGCATGTTTTTGCATTATGTATCCACCGTTTGATGCTGGATGCATGCATGTGACCAGTTGTAGTGTCCGGTTTGTGATTATGCACGTCTAGGTTTAGATGGCGTAGCGTTCTAACATGTCGATGCTCAGTTACGGCCAAAACAGTGGTTTTGTGCCGGTTTTAGGACAGATCTTGTGCTGCCGTGTGCGACACCCGCTGTGCGCTGGGGCAAGTACTTATGCCATGGACCTGTTATTTGTCATCTCTCTCTGCAAATGCTATTGAAGAATTAAGACACTTTGCGTTGTGTCTCCTAGCCAGACCTTTGCCGTTGTGTGTATGACTTGTGACCGTCGTTACTGACGCCTAGTCAGCGGCTTTGTTGTTAGGAATCTTCCACACATCTTCTCAGATGGTCGTAGTCAAAATCAAGTGAGACATTTTGGAGAACCTATCAATAACCAGAAGGATTGTGTCAAATCCCTTTGGTGATATTGCTAGTCCTGTGACGAAGTCCATAGCGATGTCAATCCAAGATTCCGGCGGAATGGGGATCGTTTGTAGAAGTCCGGGTGGCCGTGTGATACGGGATTTTTGTGCATGACACATGTCACATGATTTGCAGAAGTTTGCCACATCAGATTGCATCTTGTACCTCCACTAGTGTTTCACCAAGTTCTTCAATCTTGTCTCTTCAAAATTTCCACTTGGACCACTGTCATGGCCCTTTTCAAATAGCATGTGGCGGGGTTCATCATTTTGGAGAACGACCTCTTTTTGATTAAATCGTTGTCGCCAATAGGGTGTGTCATACCATGAATTTTGCTTTGTCATATCTTCCATGCTCGTCGTGGCCTCATGTGAAAAAGTGCTCAAGATACGGACCTTGCTGTAGCTGTAGCGTTGCTGTCTCAGCTATCAAATATGGTTGGTGGCTTAGCACGTTTGCTTTGTTAGTTTTGCCTAGCCAGGAAAAAATAGTGTAGTCGAACCCGGAGTTGAGGAACTCCATCCATCGGGTTTGACGTCGACTAAGGTTCAGCTGCGTCTTCACATGCTTTCGCTCATGGTGGTCGGTGCGCATGATGTATTGGCGGCCTTCCAGATAGCTCCGCCATGTCTTGAATGCATGTACGACCGCCACCATCTCATTCTCATGTACGACGTTGTTTGGTTGCGGTCTTCATAGTTTTTGTGACATGTATGCGATCTGTTGTTCTCCATTGCCATGGTCTAGGAGAGGACTACGCCGATGGCTCCATCTGTGGCATTTGTAGACATGACATAGTTGACTGTTGGATCGGCTAATTTGAATGCTGGCACCGAAGTCATATCATTCCACAAAGCGGTGAATGCTTCTTGTTTGCTGTCCCCCTACTGCCACTCATTTTTTTCGAGTGAGGTAGGAGAGAGGCGCTGACACTCAGATGTAATCCCATACAAATTGCTGGTAGTAAGTTTAGTTGCCGAGAAAACCTTCAACTTCTAGAACGTTGGTTGATGTCGGCAAATTAGCAACTACTGCCAATTTTTTTGGATCCATGGTGATTTGTCTGTCGTTGATGACGTGACCCAAAAACTTGATTGAAGGCGACCAAAGTCGCACTTTGAGAGTTTTCCAGAAAAAATCTCTCTTTGCAAAACATTAAGAACTTTTTGAAGATTTCCATCATGCTCCTTTGGTTTACGACTCTATACCAGGATTTCGTCGGGGTACACCACAACAAAATCTTCTGAGGTACGGGCGGTAAATGTTGTTCATCGTCGCCATGAACGTTGCTAGGGAATTTGTAAGTCCGAACGGCACTATTGTGAACTCAAAATTTCCGTAACAAGTTCGGATCGTCGTCTTCTCGATGTCGGCTTCTTCCACACAAATCTGGAGATAACCGCTGCGTAAGTCAAGTTTGGTGGAAATTCGAGCTCCTCGGAGTTGGTCAAAACAAATTTCGGCTTGGGGGAGAGGATAGCGATTCTTAATGGTAGCTTTGTTCAACGTCCGATAGTCCACGTACATTCACATTTTCCCAGTTTAGTTTTTCACCAACACTACGCATGAAGTTCTGAAGGCATCTCAACGCTGCAAGGGGTACGATCTGAAAAAAAAAAAAGAAGCAGAAAGAGTGTTGCTGGTGGGCGGTAGACAGGTGTGAGAAAAACATGACAAACATGTTTTGGTCAGATGGCCTTTGTCAATGTCATAGTGAAAGAACTCATATTGTGCTACATTAGTACCAACCAGCGGGGGAGAAAAAATGGGGGTTGGGGTGGTTTTTGTGGTGGCTGACCAAGCAAATCCTGCCGCGATCTTGCCTGGAAGCATGCCAATCTCGCGCCAAATCGTCATCGCAGCTGCTGGGTACCGAGCACGGATCAAGAAGATGCTGACAGAGGTAAAGTCAGCGGTAAACTTCACAATAGACGGGTGGAAAGGAGATAACCGCATGAAGTATCTGGGTGTAAGTGCTCACTCGATGAGTGACTGGAAGATTAAGACGATGGTCCTGTCTTTCCCACCCATCCCTGAAAGTCCAACTGCTGCAAGGCTGTTTGAGGTCTTTTCTGAAGTGCTGAAGTCTTGGTGGCTTTGGGACAAGGTATTTTGCCTGACGCTTGACAACGAGAGCAGCAACGACAGCATGATTGACAAATTCATCATCCCCGCTGTTGACTGCACCCTTGAGAAGGCTGGGCACATCAGGTGCCTCGGCCATTTTATGAATCTTGCTGTCAATGACCTGCTCAGTCTGACTGCTGTCACAGACATCATCGCAAAGGCACGCAACATCGCTGTTTTCACAACCAGAAGCACACCTCGTGAACAGTCGCTGATCAATTGTGCCAGAGCCGCAGGACTGACATGGCACAGCCTCCATCTGGACACAGAGACTCTCTGGAACGCCACGCTGGACATGATGATAC
This sequence comes from Penium margaritaceum, assembly GCA_023375785.1. Classification (NCBI taxonomy): domain Eukaryota; kingdom Viridiplantae; phylum Streptophyta; class Zygnematophyceae; order Desmidiales; family Peniaceae; genus Penium; species Penium margaritaceum. Next base: position 47,708 of record SZWC01000470.1, read on the forward strand.
GTGTATTGCATCTGAAGCCGGTTCTGCTTGCCTGGTTGGATGGGTATGGCCGAGATGGTGAGGGCCTGAAACCCACCACAGACTAGAGGACACTTCTTGCTCTCCTCAAGGTCATCTTGCAGTATTTCAAGGCCTACATAGACGACTTGAACGGGAGCAAGTACTCGAAACAAAACCTTGTTATCCCATTCTTTGAGAGCATGTTTGACAAGCTCCACGGTTGGCAGGTGAAAGCAGTGACAGCAGAGCAGAAGAGCAAGAGGAGAGGCGTAGCAAGCAGGCTGGATGCAAAGGAGACGCTGCTGTTGGCCATCAAGCCTGGGCTTGAAGCGGCCCTATCGAAGCTCGAGAAGTAGGAACGTCTCCTGAGCGAACGGCATATCCTGGCCACCGCAGCTGACCTGTGCTTTTGACTCCGCTTTCACGAGCATATGCACAAGCTCATGGGCGTTGCCAAAGCAGCCGCACTGCACACAAAGGTGCTAGAGCTGCTGCGGTAGTACCATGCTAGGGGCAAGGAGCAGCGAGCAGCAGCAGATGAAAGGGCATTAGCAGCTACTGCAGGGACGCAGCGGGAAGGCAGTGTGCAGACGGGTGGCAGCCAAGAGTCGTCAAAAACTGGGGCGTCATCCTCAGCCTCTATGCGGCAGCTCCGTCCTCGGCCAGAAATGTGTTGAGGGCGACGACATTATGCGGGCCGCCCTCGCGGACCCGATGGCTGGCCTGTTTGAAACTCCTGAAGTGGCTCCCGAAGTTGAGGAGCCCCTTAAATGTGTAGAGGAGGAGCTTGACAGGTGGTCGAAGCTTCCAAAGAAGAGTTCAAAGACGCATATTTTGAAGCACTACAAGAAACGTGCGCACAACTTTCCCTCTCTGTATCTAGCAGGACAGGATGTTTTTGCAGTGCCAGGCACTTCAACCCCTTCTGAAAGTCTCTTCTTCTTGGGCAGGCACATTATCACAGACTTCCTGCACTCCATTGTGCACCTTACCTTCGAGAACCTCCTAAAGATGAAGAGCAGGATCAACGAACCTGCAGTCTTGGATTTCCCCATCAGCAGGCATGGGCAGGTGGCACCGGAATTTGCTGTGGAAGAGGCTAGGATCAACACACTGAGGCAAGCAGCTAGGGATGAGGGGCTCGTTGGAGAAGCTTCTGAGGAGCTCAAGGGGCTTAGCCTCTATGTGAAGATGATGATGCGGATGTTAGGGATGGTGTCAGTGAACGTGAAGACGGAGAGGATGGCTCAGGAGATGATGATGTTGTTGATATGGCAGTCTGACATGTTCAGTCCATGTTCTATTACCATCTTCCATTTCCTTTCTGCAATGTATTTGGAGTTGATAACATGTGTAGTACACCCAAGACAATTACAGGAAATTCAGACTGTATTCAGAGTTGATGCATTGTATTCTGATTTCATAACATGTGTAGTACACCTGAGAACATTTCAGGACAGATGTAATGTACATGATACATGTTTCAGATAGTCATATGATACATGTTAACTATATGATAGAGAGAATAGATAGGAAAAGTAATGTCTGTACAGAATGCTTCATGTTGCAATTAACAGTGTAGGACTATCCTAGAGAGTTAGTGTATGTGTGTGTGTGTGTGTGTGTGTGTGTGTGTGTGAGAGAGAGAGAGAGAGAGAGAGAGAGAGAGAGA
>SZWC01000470.1:55749-73713 GCA_023375785.1 Penium margaritaceum
TTGGTATGAAGGACCCAAAATGAATACACTTGTGCATTTGAAGTCGATATGACAACCACACACCAACGCCGCCGATCGACGATAATCGACAATGTCAATGTAACGATGTCGATGTAAGACAATGTTCACCTGTGTATTGTACAATAGTGCAAACTCTAACATTTCTCTCATATGTTTCCGCCCAATACACTTTGTTTATTGGGGGAGGGGCGGGAGCCAGCGCTCGACCCCCCCCTCCCCCTCAAAAGGCTAGAGTGTATTGGGAGAGTGTATGTGGTGAGTGTATCATGTTTTGTATGATGGACCAAAAAGAATACACTTGTGTATGCAAAGTCGATAGCATAACTACACACCAACACCGCCAAACTCTTAGGATCGATGATGTCGATGTAACCTAGCAGTTCACATCTAGTGGGTAGAACATGTGACGAAACAGTCACCACGTACTAGGGACCCCCCCTCAAAGACGAAAGTTGTATCGGGTCACTGTAGCGGGGCGTACATCATGATGGCTATCGGTTTTGTTCACTAGTGTATTGTAAACTAGTAAACATTTTCACATTTCTTTCGTATGTTTTTGCCCAATACACTCTGTCTATTTGGGGGAGGGGGGGAGGGCCGGCGGTCGATCCCCTCCCCTAAAAGGCTAGAGTGTATTGGGAGAGTGTAGTTAAACATTGTTGTTGTGTACTTGTGTATTGTTTCTGTACGATGGACCAAAAAAAATACATTCATATACTCGAAGTTCATAGTATAACTACACACCAACACTGCCGATCTTTGAGAATCGACAATGTGAATACAACCTTAGCTTCTAGTGGGTAGAACATGTGACAAAATGGTCACCACGTACTAGGGACCATTCTCCACCTGTAGCGGGTCGAGTCTCAAGCTCTTGCTTTGAAGTCATCATCAGAGTTTGCATAATGGCGTTCTCAGTCCGTGTCAGGGGTTTACCCCCTTTGCAGGACAAAGGGGCAATCGTCATCAATGACCCATAGTAGGGAGACTTTAATGTTTCGAGTTTGCTTAGGCCCATTTCCGTTTCTAACCCTACCCCTGGTTTTGGGACCCAAACCAGGGGTTTTCACCTCAAACTTGTGTGTTCGCACAAGTTATTTTGTTTGTTTCATGTCGAAGTTCGTCGTAAACAAAATTCAATTTACGTTTTGCTGTTTTGGCACAAAATCGTCGCGTGCGAGGCACGCTAGCGATTTTGCGCCAGTTCCCTCGTCCTCACCCTCACCCCCCCTATCCCTCGTCCTCGCTTGCTCGTTTGCAAGGAGGGCAAGGGGGGGGCGAGGGCACGAGGCCACGAGGCCTCGCCCTCGAGGCCCTCGTGGCCCCTCAGCCGCCGATCTGGCTAAGGCCACGATGGGCGGCTGGCGGCTGGCCGGCCGGTCGCTTGGCCGGCCGCAGGCCGTCCAGCCGGCCGGCAGCGAGCTGGCCGGCGGCTAGTAAAATGCTGGCCGCCGGCCAGCCCTCGCTGACGCGAGGGGTGGTGCGCAACCACCCCTTGCTTCAGCGAGGAGGGAGGGCCAAACCGGCCCTCCCGCTACATTCCTCCCCACTGATTATGAACCGTCTCGGTTCATGAACAACAAGCAGGATTGTCAGTTAGTGAGTCATCAACATTGTGAAAGAAAATGAATAATTTCAATCACCAGCTAAACATGAACACGTGCATAGTATTTGGACCTAAGGTGCAGCTTGTAGGTCAACACGGCTAGCGGCCTTCACCCTTTAGGCTGGAGCGTCCGCGCAACAACCATGTTGGGCGTCCCCAACCTCCTATGGTCGCTGTCCATGAATTCTACCCCGTGGGAATGTTGTTCACGTTTGCCGTGTTCAGGTGGTACCTCCTGCCACGCGTTGATCTATGCGAGCTGCAAGCTCGCTCAAGCACTCGTTGACCACCCCTATGGGCAACCAAGATTCGGGCTCCCATGAATTATGTTCAGGTCCACAACCGGCCCAATGAACAAGGTACTCCCTAACAACGCGAAACCGAAGAGTGCTTGAGTAGCCAAAGGACCTTGTATTGGCCGTCGACAACAAGGATTGCTGGCGGTTGCTGAATGGTTCCGTCTCTCGTGAATGGAGCCAGTGGGCTCACATGAAACACGTCATGTATCTTCATACTCGTCGTAAGTAGCAATCGGTATGCCATTGGCCTGATGCGTACCACAATGGGAAACGGCCCAATCCACTTTGGTAGAAGTTTTCTTGCCCCTCAGGACTTCAACCAAAGGTTTTTAGTGCTAAGCAACACTTTGTCACTGATGTAAAACGAGACCTCCTGGCGACCTTTGTTGGCATATGCCTTTTGTCACTGCCAAGCTGCTTGAAGGTGACCCTTCGCCTCCTGTAACAAGGAGTCGATGCGCTCGGGAAAGGCTTGAGCTGAAGGAACCTACCCTTCTGTACTCCCACTCTTCACCAATGAAGATGGTACCACTGGATGCCGACCACTGTTCAACACAAACGGTGTGAAGTGTGTGGACCCGTTCACCGAGTTGTTCATCACAAACTTTGCCGGTGTTAGGAATTTGTCTCAATCATGCATGGCAGGGTCCACGTACATACGGAGTATCTGTTTCAGAGCGCAATTCATGCGCTCTGTTTGTCCGTCAGTTTGAGGATGAAATGCTGTCAACTTTTGCAACTCACTGCCAAAGTACGCGTGCATCTTTTGCCAGAACGTACTAGCAAATTCTTGATCTCGATCGGAGATAATGTGCAACGGCAAACCGTGGTACTTTACGACACCCTCAAAGAAGAGATGAGCGGTCTCCTCTGCGTTCACGGCAGTGGTTGTAGGAATGAAGTGTGTCATTTTCGTCAAAAGGTCCACAACCACTAGTATTGCATCGTGGCCACGTGCCGTGTCCGGAAGACCAGTAATGAAGTCCATGTTGACGCACTCCCATGGAGTCCTAGGAATGGGAAGCTGTTGGAGGAGTCCGTCTTGTTACTAGCCTTATTGCAAAGACATGGGTCGCATGTCATGCAATACTTACGGACATCGACAGTGCATCCTGACCACCAATAGTAGTCCGAGAGTGCCTTTCCGGTCTCTCGGGTCCCACATGACCTGCGACCGGCGGGTCGTGGAAGTGGGAGATAACCTTTGCTCGAAGGTCTCCCGAGTTTGGCACAACAACTTGTTCTCCGTGCCAGAAGATTCTTGCGGCCTCCACCAAGCCGTACTTGTCCAGATTTCGAGAGTCTTGAAACCAAGAATCCACACAGTATCCCATCAGGATCTTGTTTACAAAAGCGTTATAATGGATAATCTCTCGTGGTGGTTGCCGCATAGGTGCAGGGGGATCTAGTGATTTTACTGTTGCTGGTGCAATGGCCATAAAACACCCACCGACTTTGGTGGTTGCTTTAACATCCACGAGATGTCGGCTTAGTGGATCGGCCACATTGATGCGTTCTGGCCGATGTTCCCATGTGAACGAGAATCGGCTCAGGTATTTGCTCCAACATGCCTGTCGTCTTGACAGGTTCGGTTGCGTTTGGAAAAACACCGATGGATTATGGTCGGTCACGACCGTTGCACCCCCTTCAGCACTCTTTAGGTAGCAACGCCACATCTTAAAAGAGTGTACTACCGCGAGGATCTCTTGATTCCCAGTCGTGTACCGCGTTTTCGCGAGGATGAGCTTCCAGCTCTCATACACAACCGGGTGACCCTTTTGTATGAGGAAGGCTCCGAGTCCTACTACTGATGCATCACATCAAACCTCCCACGGCTGCGATGGATCCCGAAGAGCTAGGACGGGCACCGTGGATACAACTCTTTGACTTTGAGAAACGCGTTCTCGCAATAAGATGTCCATTCCCAACGCATGTCTTTTTGCATGAGCCTGGTTAGCGGTGCTACCAGGGTCGAATATCCTTGCATAAACCGTCGAAAGTAGTTTGCAAGGCCGAGGAAAGACTGAATCTGCCCAACATTTTCAGGGCGTGGGCAGTCCACAATGGCTTGGACCTTTCGTGGGTCGACACGGATGCCGTCCTTGCCAGCAATGTGTCCAAGGTATTCGAGCTCATTTTGTGCAAACTTGCACTTGCTCACTTTCGCATAGAACTTCTGTTCCCGAAGGATTACGAGAACTTCGCGTAGATGTTCTATTTTCTCTTCCATTGATTTGGAGAGAACCAGGATGTCGTCTAGGTAAACCAAGACAAACTGTCCGAGTTGATTGGCGAACGTTCGGTTCACTTTTCCTTGGAAGGTTGCCGGGGCATTTGTAAGCCCGAAGCATTATACTCGGAACTGATAGTGTCCCATGTGCATTTGAAACGCAGTTTTGGGCACATCATCTTCCGTGATGCGGATTTGATGGTACCCTTGAGACAAATCCAATGACAAAAACACTTTTGTGCCTTAGAGTTGGTCAAAATGGTCCTCAATCTGCGGTAAGGGGAATCGATTTTTCACCTTCAGCTTGTTCAAAGCACATGCTTAAACCACCATCTTTTTTTTTTCACAGAAAGGATTGGCACATCGTACGGCAAGCTACTAAGCTCAATCCACCCTTTTGCAAGGTAATCTTTGGTTTGGCGTTCGGCCTCTTGCCTTTCTGCTAGACTAAGGCGATACATGGGTATGAACGGAGGATTTGCCTCCGGTTGCTGCGGAATTGTGTGGCCCATGTGTCTTTCTGGTGGAAGCCCAGCCGGTGGGTCTTGAAATACATCTGAGAACTCCGCCAATAGAGATTTGATCTCTTGTGGCATGTCTTCCTTCACGTTGTCCTCCATTTTTTGCAGCTGTGCTAAGAAGTATCAACAACCTTGTTGAATACGTCTATTGACCTGTATTGCAGACAAGCTGGCATGGACTTTGAGTCGGGTCGGTGATAATTCCGTACTCGGAATCAACGTAAAGCGGCGCTGTCCTTTTCAAAGGATGAAACGTTTTAATTGAAAGCACATTAGAGCCTTATTCTCACGGAGCCAGGGATTACCTAAGACCATGTCAAACGGGTCAAGAAGGTTGAGTACCTTGAATGTGACACTCACTGTGTACCCTTGAATACAAATGTTTTCTGTACAAGTACAGATCACAGGAACCGTACGGTTGTTACCGATAACAACTGTGCCATTCGATGGCTCGTACTTCAGGCCAATGGCGGGTAAAGCCAAGGCTAAAGAAAGAGTCGTCTCCTCTAGTGTCAGCAAGTACGTTCACGGGAGCACCAGCCAGGTGTCCTTTGAACTGCATCGTCATGTTGCCTATACTCTTCCGAGTGAACAGGCTCGACGACGGCAAGCCGAGTTTGTGATAAACACGGAATCTGTACGACAAGCGTTGCAACTCCCACTCAAGTCTACATGTTGTGGGCACGTGTGAACTCGGCTAGCACCTTCCAGTCTTTAAATTGTACTAGGTTGAAATCGTCGGCTAAAGGTACCGCAAACGTGATTGAACTCAATGCTTTGACGGCATTTGCTTCAATCACTGTGTCACACAACTCTTGCACAGTGGTTGGTATCGCTATCACTAAGCATGTACGATCATGCATCTCGTTCAAAGATGCAACGTTTAGTGGTCAATGTTGGTCAGCAAGTGTAGATTGTGGTTCAACAAGAGGAGAGAAAACAACAGAGAAATTTGAACTCGTAAGAAACTCAAATTGTTTAGCGTCCTCATCTGAAAACATGAATCCACACTCGTGATCCAGTGTTACCCCTGAGTGGTCCCCACTAACGTTACTCAGGGGTGGGAAAAACCCGCCCCACGGTCTTGTCTATTACCACGGCAGTGCCCATTGTCGCGACTGCGACCCTGTCCACGACCATGTCCGCGACTTCCTGCCGCACCATCCCCACGAGGTGCTACTGCTGTAGCTAACGCCGCAGCCTCTTGTCTACCACTAGCAGCCTCAGGGCACTGAGCCCTAAAGTGGCCCGGCTGCATGCAATTGTGGCAGAGCCCTTCGCAGAAGGGTGCGTTGCGATGCTCACGCGCCGCCTGCAGCTCGTCATTCTCGCGACTACGCTTGTTGGGCCCTTGTGTCCACGAGTCTTCTTGGCTGGAGGGTTTGCAGGCTGCTTGCCCTTGACCCCACCTCGCTGTCCACCTGACCGACCAGCCCCTGCAGCATCCATGCGCATGTCATGGCCTTGCTGTGCATGCGCGTTCCGCTGTGCATCAGAGTAGTGCTTCGGGTTGGCCGAATACACTTCACTCATGTAGTTGCGCAACGCCCTCTAGTTTGTCCAAGCTTGGCCACTGGCTGTCGTTGTGGTCTTGTCCTTCAGGTTCTTGCTGGTGAGACCATCACGCAAGTACTCTAGCAGCATGCACTCTGGGTTCTTGAAGGTCTGAGTCCTATCGCCCTCCGTGAAGCTTTCGGCTTCCTCCACGAGTGTGGTGAACTCGCTCAAGTAGGAATCGAGCGAGTTGCCCAGCTGCCTGAACAAAGCGAAATACAGCCTGATCTTGCATTCGTTTGTTCTGTAACGAGACATTATGGGTTCACTTACACACCAGCCCACCACCATCCACATAGAGAATGAGGCTCTGGGCTCCTGCTGAGCCCTTCTCCTCTGAGGCCCACGAGGAGCCCGGGCAATGAGGAAAAAAGAAAAAACAACTGCAATTTTTTTCCTTAGTTCAATTTTACTACCCGAGTTGTTGCCATCGAGAGATATGCGTTTGCAGTCGTGACAGTTGTATGGTACTTGAGGTCTACGTACTCATGTAGGTGTTGTTACAGGAAATGTATATTGAGTCGTGAAACACTAGACCGTGGTTTTTTATAAGGTATTAGTGACTTAAAGTTTAATCCTTCCACTTTGTTTCTTATTTGTAAGCATGGAAAGACACTCTTATGTGTATGAAAAAAACGTTGATGTAAAACTATGATGTAAGTTCCATGAAGGTACCATGAAGCCTCTAAGTGCATGTATTAAATGTGTACACTGAATGGAGAGTGTATTTTTTAGGGATGATTAGCCATGAATAGGATTTGTCAATATCAATATCACTGGCGAAAAACAACACCTACCTCTGGTCAAGCGACCCACGATGCAAGGACTGTTACGTGAAGCCTAGAGGTGGAGGCAAGAGAAATAAGTTGCGGTAACCACAAAACATTCACGGATATCTCTGGACATGCCCAAGAGGTACTTGAAGCCTGGAGCTCAAGCATGGCTTGTCCATGTGGAAGCAGGGCAAGCGAAAGAAATCACAGCTACCAAGGCAACAGAAATGACCTTGACACCTGAGAAGTTCGCATCAATACTAGAGGAGTTTGGGACACTCATTAAGGAGTTTGATGGGGGTTTTCCCAAATGCTTTCCTTGAGAGCTACATCCAGAAGAGAACATTGATCATCAAATTGACCTGAAGCCGGCCAGTAGATTGACAGTGAAGGGTCGCTATCGGATCAGCGTCCACGAGGTGACCAAACTCAAGAAGCAGCTGGACGAGATGCTCCTCCAGGGGTTCATCAGACAGTCCACGTCATCCTAAACAGCACACAAACGTTTTGTAAAAACAAAAAGAAGAGAGACACAGATGTGCATGGAATACCGTGTGTTGAAAAATATTACCATCAAGAATTATTACCCTCTTGTGTGAGCTGACGGACCTTTTCACCAACCCTATCACCAACATCTGCAGTGGCTATCATCGTATCCACGTATGTGATGAGGATGTCGAGAATATGGTTTTCTACACCAGATATGTGCACTTTGAGTTCATGTTGATGCCGTTTGGACTCAAAAATTTCCTCGCAATATTTATGGTGCCGATAAGCAACATCTTTTGCCCATATCTTGACGACTTTGAGGTCTTGTATCTCAACAAAGTTCTGGTACACAAAGAGAGAAGTTTTTTAGAAAACACTCAAAATGTGACTTTAATCACCGATCGATCGAGTTTGTGGACTACATTATCGACAGCAGACGCATCACCATGGACCCAAAAAAAGTGGAGGTGGTCGCTGATTGGTTGATGGATATGAATGTTCAAAATTTCCAGGTATTTTGTGCTAGTGCAACTACTGCCGTCAATTTGTAAAGGACAACACAAGAGTGTGAGTGCCCCTTTTTTACCTCACCCAAAGACCACCAAGTGGAATTGGAGGACTGAAAACAGGAAGCATCTAAATATTTGAGAAACACCCTAACCTTGATGCCAGCCTTACAATTGGTAGATACAACGGTGGACTACATCATGGCCACCTAGGTATCCAATCAAGGCAGCGGATCCGTTCTCATCCAAGACAATGGTGGTGGAGAACAACCGGTCACGTATGTGTCAAAGAAACTACATGGACCGGTACACAACCACCCGTTATACGAGAAAGAAATACTCGCAGTCATGCATGTATTCAAAACATGGTGGTACTACCTGGAATGTCGGCGATGCGTCGTCCGCACCAACCATCACGTGCTAAAGAATCTCAAGACCAAGCCAAATCTAAGTCGTCAGAAAACATAATGGATGGATTTTGTAGAGTCCAACTTTGACTACGACATGAAGTTCCGACATAGAGAAACTAATCCGGCGGATACTCTCAGTCAACGACTTAATTTGATGGCCGAGATCAATATGGTGCTCATCAGCTGAGTCCCATACCTTGCGAGACTGTTTAGGAGGGATTACAAGGAGTTCAACGGATGCGACAAAACTAAGTTCTAGTTTGAACACCCCTACTAGCAACGATAACTCACTTGCCATGTCGTCGTTCCACCCAATGAGGAATTGTGAAGGATGATATTGGAGGAATGTGCAAGATGAAGCTGTGATTCTCAACATGGCGATCGGCCATTGCAGCCTGCCTGCATATGAGTGGCGTCAAGTCCAGGGGTAACCAAGACAGTGACATAACACCCCCATGACCTATAGATGCCATATGCCATAAGTGCACAAAGGACACACACAGACAACAATGAGCCACAAGTAGGAGTAAGGAGGCACAAAAGCATGTAAGTGGACAACACGGGGTAGAAATGGGGTGACAGAGCAGAATGAGACGGGGACACATCAACTGGGACTGGCACGGAGAGACTGGAGACCAACAGCCAGGACAACCACCTTGAACTTCCCACTGTAGAATGACTTGGTGAGAAAGTCAGCACGCTGCTGACGTGTGAAAAAACCAATCAGGCGCACATCACCACACGCAATGCATTCACGTACAAAGTGCTGTTCAATGTTGATGTGCTTTGTGCGAATGTGATTCATGCCATCCTGCTCAACAATGCCACGCGTGCTTTCATTGTCTTAGCAAAGACTGATGCAATGGATGGGCTGGCACAACTTTTACATGAGACGACACAACCAAACACTCTCACAGACACCAGTACCCAAAGCAACATACTTCGCCTCAGTTGAGTTGTGCACGGCACATCCTTTCTTGCTGATCTTCCAAGATACTACGGTGCCGCCGATGAAGAAGTTGTAACCTGGCCGGCTGCATGCTTCACGGTCTTGAGTCCAATTGTTGTATGTATATCCATCAACAATGACAGAGAGCTGGGTGTCAACATAAAAGCTGAGAAGGGGTGTGGATATGATATAGCGGATGACACAGAACGCCGCCTCACGATGGAGGTGACACGGACATTTCAAGAAGTTGACGGCAAACGCAGCATCAGCACGTGTGGTAGTACCAAGAAACATCAGAGACTCAATGACCTGGAGGTAGGTCAAACATCAATCTCCTCCTTCAACCGCACATGATCAATGATCTTCAAAAGTCTCTCTCTAGTAGGCATCATAGGCATAGAATTGTGGGGAAAAACAGCAAGGAGACCGGCGAACCACTCTCCATGGGATCAGACATGCCCGGCATGGTGCACAGTGAGCATGCTACGCGACCGGCCACTCTTAGTCTCCATACCCAAGAAAACGCGGGCAAGGCCAAGATCCTTCATCTTGTAGGCGGACTGGAGGAGGTCCTTCACAGCCCGGAAAGCATGGGGATCTGCAGAGGCGATGAGGAGATCATCGACATAGACCATGATGGCAAGAAATGGTATGGCGGGTTACTCACAAAGAGACAGGGTCAACCAGACTACGACGGTAGCCCCCGCGCTCAAGGGCGGTACAAATATCGAGATTTGAGCAGCGCGAAGACTGCTTCAGCCTGTACAGCACCTTGTGTAAGTGCCAGGCACGACCGGAACCATCTTCAAAGCCAGGCTGCTGAGTGAGGTAGATCTCCTCATCGAGGCGACCGTGCAATAATCCGTTGTTGACGTCCATCTGGTGCAGTTCCCAGTGGTGCCATGGCAGTGTTTTACTTCTCCACAAGGGTAAAGGTGGCATCAAAGTCCACTCCGGGCACTTGGGAGGATCCCTTGGCCATCAAGTGAGCCTTGTAGCATTCGATGAAGCCACCCGGCTTGCACTTGCGCCTGAACACCCAACATGCAGCTATGGCATTGCGACCTGGTGGAAGATCCACCATTTCATAAACACCATGCTTTGTGAGCTCCTCGGCTAGCTCCTTGCGCATGGCCTGCTCCCAAAGTGCCGCATCAGGAAGAAAGCTCATATGAGGGACTGTATCTGGATCAGGTTGGAGGTCAGTGGTACCTTGAGCGGCTAGAGCAATGGCAACTGAGGCGTGGTGTGCGACAGTTTCAGACTTAGTAGCAATAACAACACAAAAGAATTCAGCCATGATCAGAGAGTAGCCGCCTGCAGAGTTTGGCTGGAAAACAATGGCTGATAGCCCAAGTGCACCAAGACCAGTGTCAAGAGGAGCCTGCACACGGTGTGAGGGAGAAGGAATGGCAGGGCGTGACGACCAGAGCGATTGACAGAGGGAGCAGCATGAGAGCATGACTACAGAGGCCTGAGAAGTCCACCCGGAGCCCGGCAAAAGGGAGGAGGGTCAAAAGAGGGCAAGGGTATGACTGACTCCGTAGCCAAGGGAATCCGTATTGGAGTAAAAAATGGTAGAGAAGTGAGAGATGGTGGGACTGGCAAGGACCCCTGCGACAATGTCAGAGAAGATGACAATGACGGTGTAGACATGACAGCATGAGACGCAACAGTGGCTGATGCAAAGAGAGGTGGCACTGTACGCGATAAGAGAGATGCCGGCGAGGATGCAGGTGCTGACAAAGACTGAGACAAGGACACAAGAGAAGGTGCAACAGGGAGAGGAAGCAGCCACCAGGGCCAATGAGGATGTGGACAATGGTGCACCCGCTAGTGCAGAAATCAGAGGTGATGGAACATAGGCGGGAGACAAGGACGGAGAGGAGACACTGCCCTATGGCCATCTGACCCACGAGCATCCCTTTAAGGGAAGAGACACGGTCGAAAATTTCACGACCAAATTTTCTTGAAAAAACAGAGCATCACGAGGTTCAATGACTCGTGCACGACCAACATCTCAGAAGCACCAAGCTTTGGCTTGCAGGGAGAAACCAAGGAACAGACAAATAAGACAGTGGCAGGAGAGCTTCCCATTACGATAATCTTGAGGAAGCCATACGCATTCAACGCTCCCCCCCACACGAGCCAGAAGCAGGTCAACACGACAACCATACTAGCGCTCGTAGGAAGCGGACCATGATGAACCCGGTTCCACACCCATGTCATGTACTTTATGGCCTCATCAGCAAAGGCTTAAGAGAGATCACACTCAAGCAACATGGAATTGACATCGTCATCCAGGGTGCTGTTTCAACATTCTGAGACACCATTTTGTTCTGGGATACATGTAGCAGACGCCACAAAATGGACACCAAGCGATGTCAAGAAGTGAAGAGTTGGACCAATGAAACCACCANTGTGGGCGGAGTGGATGAAAAGAACGGAACTCAATACAATTTTTCACACCAGAGACAACGAAGAATTTTGCAACCTGAGGACTGGAGAGAGACAGTGCCAATGCCACGAGATGCAACAAAATCCATACCCTCATCATCAAGGGTGGTGACAGACAGCACACTGACCTCCAGTGAAGGCACGAACAGAACATTGGACAGAAATAGATCACCGTCAGGGCAAAAGAAACACACGATGCCAACACCTTGATCCTATACGAACCAATTAAACATCATCAATAGGCCCCAACGACTCAAATGCAAGATGCGGAGACTTCAGGTGATGAGTGGTTCCAGAGTAAATGATCCAAAATCCACGTGACACACATGTAGTTGACGTGCTGTGACATGCGACAATGCTGACCGTCAGCCCAACGGGAGGGGTAAACGTAGACATCTCAGAGCTGCAAAGGACAGTTCTGCAAGGACAGAAACTTAGATGAGTCCGGGAGCTGGAGGGAGTGAAGTGAGAGAGAAGTGAGAGGGGTGAAGGTGACGCGAGAAGTCCTGTGAAGTGGAATCTTGAGCATACCGGTTTCGGCCAAGGTGGGCCTTCGTCAGTGCTCTACTCATCACAACAACATCGAACTGCTCATAAAGGTGAGTCTCGCGTCACATTCAGGGTTTGCAAGCAATAATCCAGGTTCCGAGGTAGGTACCTCGGTTCTGCAAGGGGGCAGACAACCAATAGCACAGGGCGGCCAGCTGGACGCGTTGATTGCGGAAATTAATCCGCTGTCATCGCTGCTAGCGCGCGGAGCAATCCGTGCAGGGCATTGTCGCTGTTGAGAAGCAGTGTCTCCAGGTCTTGAGCCGGCCCTCTGTTTTATTCTGGCCGAGACAAGAAAGGTGCGTAACTTGCGTGGCAAGCGCCATGCAAGTAAAGCCTGGGTATTGTAAACTGTAGGATTAAGAATTCTTAAACGCTTTGCAAAGCGTTTAAAAAATTTTAACACAACCGCAACGGCAACAACCGCAACAGTAACAACCGCAACGGCAACCGCAACGGGAACAACAACAGGGCCCCTACCAAGGAGCAGAGCAACTAAAAAAACGGGCCAGGGTCCGGCCCAGGACCAGGCACCAACTAGCGGAGCTGTCTCAAGCTCCCGGACTCATCTAAGTTTCTGTCCTTGCAGAACTGTCCTTTGCAGCTCTGAGATGTCTACGTTTACCCCTCCCGTTGTGGTGATTCCAGCCTCAGCAGCCGAAGGACACCAAGAGTCCGAGAACCTACCTGCGTCTACTTCTACTGCTCCACTTACTCCAAGAAAACGTCAAGCTCTTCAAGCTACTGGCGATACGGACATCTCCGCCGTCACCGTGGTGAGAGACTCGCTGGAACCTGATGAGTTCGATGACATCGTTATGGCGGCTGTGAAAAACAACCGCCAGGCCAACCAAGCCAACCAAACTGCCGAAGTCAACGCCTCAGCAGTCCAAGCGGTCCACGCAGCCCAAACTGCGGCCGCCGTCGCAACTGCTGCCGCTGCTGCTGCAGCAACATCAGCAGCCGCCGCACACTCGAGAGGCCAAGAACTTCTGCAACAAACCCTTCTTGGAGGCCAAGAACTTCTGCAACAAACCCTTCTTGGAGCACCTCCTCCTCCCAACCTGTCCGTCCTCAACGCACCTGTTGTCCCCACCAACCTACAGGCTCTGAGCTCCGTTTATGGTGGTGGTGGTGGTGATGCAACAGCAGCTACGGCTGCCGCTGCGGCAGCTGCTGCAGCTGTTGGTGCTGCTGCTGCCGCTGCTGCGGCATCCTCTTCAGCTGCAGCAGCTCCTACAACTGCAGCTACACTTCCTTCTACAACAGCACCCACTCCCTCTCGCCACCCAGTGGTGGAAGTCACCGCTGGACCTGGCTCCGCCCCCAAGGAATTCACGGATGTGGGTACAGCCTGCTTTGAGGTTGCAAAGGATCTTCTCTCTAAACTCGCCAAGCTGGACAGAGTCATCATCAAACTGGAACTGATCCAGTCTACCGGCGAAGTTGCAAATTCTTGCAAAATTTCTTGTCCTCCCTTCCATGGTTCCGAAGACAAGGACCTTGAAGCAGAGTGGACACAGAAATTAATGGACAACCACTCTGCCTACAAGAAGACGCAACACCAGGTCATCATCGACGGCAAAAAGGCCATCCGTACAGCCCTCCTTGACCGCTTCCTTAACCTCAAGGAAGTGTTGCTCCAACGACTGAGGGATCTCTCTCGGCCTGCCACCCCTTCCACCATCTCCATGGTGTTTGACATCACCAAGTTCTGTGAAGGGTGGGCAATAAAGGTCATTTATGACTTTGAGATCCAGGTCAAGGAGCTCATCGGCCGCAACAAAGTCACACGCAATGCCACAGAGCGGGCAGCCGAAGCCGCTCGCCTGAAGTTTGCAGCAGCACGGGCTGAGTCCTCTTCCATGGACAGAACTCTCTCCATCATGGAGATCCTGAAGATGGAGTTGGAGAAGATACTGCCCGGTGAGATTCAGAAACAGGTTGACAAAGCCCTCAAGAACTCTGCTGACAAACCCCCCGCCGTCCAGAAGTCAGAACCCACGGTTCAGGCTACCAAAAGTTCTGACAAGCAGACCAATAAGCAAGAGAACAGTGGCCCTGGGATTCTGGGAAAGCCACCTACTGCAGCAGCACCCACCGCAGCAGCCAAGGGCCAGAATGCTAACCATAACCAGAACCAGAACCGCAACGGCTACCGCAACGGCAACAACCGCAACGGTAACAACCGCAACGGCAACCGCAACGTGATGTGGCATGCGACAATGCTGACCGTCAGCCCAGCAGAGAATGACACGTGCCCAGAGCAAGCTGCTAAGCGACGAGGGTATGAGACATGTTGCCAGTCCTCAACCCATGCACCATCAATATCCGGAATACCCAACGACGCTTCCCGGAGGGCTCCATCCGACTCACAGTGGTGACTTCCAGACCCAACAGCAAGACTCACACCGCAGGAGGCAGCTGGAGGTCGAGGTTGAGGAGACCAATGCGGAGAAAGGTGATGCTGTGCGTAGATCCATTGGTGGAAATGCCGAGTTTCCCGAAGAGAATGGGATACCGAAAAATGAACGAGGAGATCCCCTGTAGAGAACCGAGGAAGACCTCATGTCCAGTGTGCCAACCCCAGAGATGGATGCTGAAGGAGAGGGAGTGAATGCCTGGGAACAATCGAATGGTGCCATAAGGGAGCTGTATAGAACGGTGAGGGTGGCCCGTAGAACAATGAGACCCAGTAGGGTGGTGTCCATGCCACTCCGGGTGCAGGCACTACCAGCGATGCGATGCTGAAAAGAACGGGCAGCTTAGGGAGAGAAGGAATGAAGGAGTGATGGGAGAACTGAGAATGTCCTCCCACGATGCCGGGACAAATCCCCAAGCACCTGGGTCTCAACCAAGAGAGATTTACTGTGAAGGAACACAAGAGGAGGATAGAAGAGAACAAAGTAAGGGGAAGAGTAAGGCAAGGGCACAAGAAAAGTGCCGAAGTATCCAGGTGGTGGCCCGGAGAGCGAGGTATTTGGACGAGGCCCGGATACCTGGGCATCGAGCAAATGGGGGAATTGTGACTAGAGCAAGAACGAGTTTGAAGCCTAAGGGGAAAATTGGGGTTAGCCTATGGAGAGTTGGAAGATACGTTTACATCCGGCTGCAATTCCCACAAACCATTGGTCTCCCGAGACAGTGGGACAAACCCCCAAATTTCCGGGTCTCGGCCTGAAAGAGCACGAGAGAGGGGAACGGAGGTGCCAAAAGGGAAATGTGAAAAGGAAAACAAATTCAGGGTCAACACTAAAGGCAAAAGTCACAATGGTTGGAGATATGCAGGAGTAAGCCCCGAGAGGGGCTGCCGAGTAGGTGGACCCAAGAACTCCCCGGGCCCTTGTTTTGGTTTTCTTTTTGTTTCTTTGTGGAGCCCAGAGCTTGAAACTGCGTGGCTCTGCGAGCAACGGGGCTGTGCAATCGACGCAGACTCACGGCTTTGTCCATTGACCGGCGAGTCGCTGCTGGGTGGGGACGGACAGTTTCCAAGAAACCATGTGCTTCTGCGGGGAGCCATTATGCTACATGCTGCTGTTGCTGCAAGCTGCTGCACTATATGTTTCTGTTGCTGCAAGCTGCTGCACTATATGTTTCTGTTGCTGCAAGCTGCTGCACTGTATGTTTCTGTTGCTACAAGCTGATGCTACGCTGCATGGTACATTGCAAGATCTGGCTGCGAGATTCTGCGCGACAAGCTGCTGCTGCTGCAAGCTCCTATGCTACCTCCGATGGCCGATGATGCTGATGCAGCTGCCGAATACTACTGCTGCTATTGGCTGTCACTGTGGGGCGATGCCGCTGCTGATATTGGAGTGCAAGGATAGCGCATGACCTTGCGCTTTTGTAGTAAATTGTTGTGCTACTGCAGAACAAAGCACCATCACAAAAGAAGGGAAACGGGCAACAATGCCCAGTCTGTAGGTGAGGAGTGGGCAGCGAGAGTACTTCCTGAGCTTTCTAAGGTAGAGCCAACGCCAGAGAAATGCTACTGCCACGGGGTACGTGGTAGCACCGTCGCTGGCAGATCGGCAAAGAAACCCAAGGGGCGCAAGGGTGCAGCCGTAACCTTCAGTCGTTATTGCTGCCACGACGAAGATTGATGTGGTTGTGGCAGAGAGTGCCACAGGAGAGAGTTGTTGAGGTTTAGATAGCCGTTGTTTGTAGCTGCTTAAGTTGCTTTGACGGCTCGGAGCGGCAACATAGGTCCGTAGCTTTGTTGTGCGTGTTTGTTTCCGTGGAGATGGCAGGTGCAACGAGGGAACTATTGCCAAGATTTTGGCAGCATTCCTTCTCCGGTTCTGCCAGAGTACTACATGGTGTGAGCCCTAAGCCAAGGACCGCCACGTTGCCAGTATCTGTTTGCCCCACATAGCCCAGTATGTCTCTTTTTGGTGTGGGCCATCGACGCCGGACGCTGTATTCCATCCTGCTGAGTAGTGATGGCATGCCATTGCCCCTTGGTGATGGGATGATGACTATTCCGTGTTATGGCATGCTTTACATGAGACGAAACAAGACTGACATGAAGAGTTTGAAAATTGAACCTGAATCCTGAATGTTTGTGTGGGATTCGTAATTCGATTTCTAAAACTCCTGTTGCGGCAGCAAGCACACAAACAGGTCCTGTGATGGAAGGTTGACCACTTAAGTGGTCAATGACTACTTTATCCCCAGGGTTCCGTTGATTTCATTTCAACTATGACACCTGCCAGAAACTGTGATACGGAATGGATGTCAGACACTTATCTGCACATGCTTACGAGGCAGAGGCAAGCCAGTTCGAGTCTTGAACAGTAGCGTGGGACCCACGCCATGTCACAGCACATATCCATCGCCAGAGCTCGGCGAGTGTTGCACGTCAAATGCGCAACGGCGCGAACTCGTCTGGCGAACTCGTTCGCCAGACCTTACACCCAGCTATGACAAGGATCACAAGCATCACAGCATGGGCTTTGATACATATCTGAGTGTTTTCACCCACGTTGTGATTGTCTCCAAGCAGGGAACAGAAGATCTTCCATATGGCGGAGTGCCGAAAGAAACTTGAATAAGAGATATTACATTTTATGTATACATACATATTGAAGTATATATACTAGAAAGAAGCACAAGAATGGTGATGGGGGATGGCGTCAACCCTATTCAACTGCATAGGAAGTGAAGGCTTCACGCCATTCGTCAGCACCACTCTGTAGGCCTCTGTAGAGAAAGTGCCGCATCTCTCACAGTCTTCTTCCAACGACTTTCGGATCCTCACTCGGAGCGAGGATCCGACAGGGCAGGAGTGAGCCACTCCTACCCTGCTTCTGTTGTTCACGGCGGAGTGTTCGCAGAGAGGTAGGAGAGGGTGAGGGAGAGGGAGAGGGAGAGGGAGAGGAGCAGCACCAGGTGGCCACTTTGGCCATGGGCTGTCGTGCTTGAGCTTCTGGTTGGTGTCCTGTGTTGTTGTTGCTACTGTAGATAGCCTGTCAAGTGCGCCACGTCGGACGCCACGGTGCCGGCCGCATCACTGTTGAGAAATGCCACACACCACTACAAGGTCCAGGATCAGCACCGTGGAGACCCGTGATCCTACAAGCCTCGCTCGTTGTGCAGGG
>SZWC01000470.1:73757-98293 GCA_023375785.1 Penium margaritaceum
CTGCTGCTGCTGCTGCTGCGGCAGCTTACTCTCTCCACAGCCTCTCCACTGGCCGTGTCCCACGTCTCATGTCCAGCAGTTGCAGAGATGGCCAGGCCGGCAGAGTGCGCAGTCTCACTCCTCCACTCTCTTTCTCCTGCCGCTGCTACTGTTGCTGGTGCTGGTGCTGCGGAGGCCTTGTGGCATTTGGTGCTGTCTGTGCAGCCTGCAGTGCGGGGAGAGTCGGTGCTCCACTCCAGCAGCAAGTCGCACTCCGCTGCCTCCCACACGTCCCTCGGGGATGTCAGGCGGGAGGAGGAGGAGGNGGCCAGCGCTTGCCACGGCGAGCAGTCCGCTGGAGTCTGGAATCGGTTGCTGCATTCATGGCATCGTAGTCAAGGCTGGTTGCTGCGGCGCGCGACGGCGAGGGCTGGGGAGTGGGCACGGAGCGCGCGGTGCCAGAGGGGGAGTGGCCGCACGCGGCGGAGTAGAATGCGGGCGACTCGTCGGAGCCGTTGTGCGCGTCCTGGACCAAGGAGTAGCTGCGGGTGTGCAGTCTCAGCCGGGGCGCGCGCCCCGAAGCGGGGAGGCCCTCTCTGGAGGCGCGCTTCACAGAGTTCGTGGTGGTGCTGCCGTTTTTTGTAAGCTGGTTGAGGTCAGGGCTAGAGTTTGGGCTCCACTTTGAAGAAAAGAGGGCGGAAAGAGAGGCGTCGTGGCGGAGGTAGCTGAAGGGGTCGTCGTTCATGCAAGGTCGGGCCTCGACGGTGGCTGTTGTGGCGGGCTCCCACCCTACGTAGCTCCCACTGGGGACGTGGGTGGCGATGGTGGAGACAGCGGCGGCCTGGGAAGATGCGGCGGAGGACGGCTGCGTAGGTGTCGTCATTCTCAAGTGGTGGAAAGCAGGGGGTGGCTGCGTGGGTTGTTTGTGGGGCGGTTTGGAAAGACGATTTGGCAGGACCTGGGAGCTTGATTCGACGCAACGCAAAGCTGGTCTCCAAGGAATCTAGCTCGCACCTCTCAGGCCGTTCGTGTGAAAGCCGTGGAGGGTGGTTGATGAGAGAGGTTCCGGGTTACAATGTTGAGCAGCTGGATGCTGACTGAGCGGCGCTAGTTCTGTTGGTTGCTTGTCACACACTTCAGTGTGAGCGAGCTGTGGCATTTATGCGGCGGTGAGTCGCGGAAGCGCGCAAAGAGACGAAACCGGACGCCACGCGGTCGGCGAAGAACGCCAACGTGCGGTCCGGCGCCCCCACGGAAACGAGAAGAGACAAGAAACATTTACATCCTACGGTCCATAATGAATTTTGGACTAATCGTTATCCATCGAGCCGTTCGATTCGGGGTCCAAGCTGGGACGGGAGTGCGAGGGTTCCTCGAACCTATGGCAACTTCGGCGGATTTGACATGGCGCGGGTCATGCAAGGTCAGCTCCGCCAACCAGTCAGAGGAGACCAAAACCAGAACAGGAC
Source organism: Penium margaritaceum (assembly GCA_023375785.1). Classification (NCBI taxonomy): domain Eukaryota; kingdom Viridiplantae; phylum Streptophyta; class Zygnematophyceae; order Desmidiales; family Peniaceae; genus Penium; species Penium margaritaceum. The sequence goes on from SZWC01000470.1 coordinate 75,206, forward strand.
AAAACCAACGAGCACGGGAAAGCTCTTCGAACCCCGTCGAGTCGTTGAGTGCGTTCCCTCAGAGGGTCCGCGTGTGGCAGGACAATTCGTTGCCAGATTATTTATGGCTTCTATTCTGCTAGTTCGCCGTATTTTAAAAGCTGAAGTCTCACAACAAACTATCTCCACACACTTCTCTTGTGGAAGTACGCGTTGTTGACTCGTGACCGGCCGGCAAACCGCGGTCGTCGGACATTCTTGCCGCAATATTTCAACGTCGACAAACGACCAATCTACACCAAAAACTTTAATAAAATACTCAGAGACCCCGTTTCCGGAGAGAGTGCTTTTACAGTCCCCCGTTTCGGAAACATTTGTCCCCAAGTGCCACGGAATTTGTTTATAGATCTCAGAATACCCAGGGAGGCAGGATAAGATCCACGGATGCCACCGATGATTTTTTTGATCTCCATGAGCACCTAGGGGTTGACTACGTAAGCACAATGTACCCCGTCGACGTGGGGTTCATCATAATATTCCAACGGAAGCACCAACACAAGAAGACAAACGTCGCAACAGGTTTCCATTCGTTTCCATACATGAAACGACCACGTGGACAAGACGCCATTGAAAACATAAGGAATACGTAATTTTATAAAGAGATAACACAAAATCAAAAGACGGAATGGACAATTGAACCATTAAGAAATACCTCTAGGGGCACTTACAGTTGCGGCAACAGAACGTGTGGCTTATGGAAATCTAAATTTTGGAATCGGGGCTCTTCAACATCGAAGAAGAGAAAACGAGGCTAACAAAGACAAAAAATCTACCCCTGGGGCGCATTGCGAGACCAACACAGATAAAGGGGGCGGATCATAACTTTGCCACCGAAAACTTATTGGTACACCGCAATATTTCAACTTATTCCAGTCGGGGTACATGCGCGCAGCAATTCCTCGCCAGAAGACACTAACTAAAAGCCAAAATTTTGTACTACATAGCAATTAGGTTACATAGCAACTTACTCTCATCGGTTTGTTGACCTGTCGTTAGGACGTCCGCCAACCTCTGATCCTTCATTGCTACTCTGTTTCATCTGTGCGACACACAAAATATACCGAAAATATTCAACACGTTGAAGTTTTGAGAACTTCCGAGCCTTGGTTTGCGCACACAAACCGGACTGGTCAACAAGACCAGCTCACTTGACCAAGGGTAAATGTAGGGGTTACCAACCAGATTGTGTACAGGGCCTATCCACACATCGGAAGAATATTTCTATCTTACCTGATATTCGAAAGAATGATACTCCCTTACCCATTGGCGTGATAATATAACCACTTTACCCACCAAGAGCGAAAAATTGCAGCATGTCGACGCTGCATGCGATGCAACGACGTCAATTTTGTTCCACACTCACAAACCCTTCTTTTGAGGGATTCGTGAATGTCTTATTCAGGGTTTACGAGAGGTTTGCATAGAGATTCCAGGACTCCCCATGCGTTGAAAGAGAACCTATTCGGCCCCACTACCGCAGTGTTATGTCAAACGGAGCCAAGAAGGTGAACAAGTAGAAGTTGCGAGGCACAACACGAGAGAAATTGAGCAAATTGCAATCAGCGGAAAGCGTACTTCGATGACAAGTGTCGAAATGATCAAAAACATATAAACAAGTGTCGAGTTACAAAATGAGGTAAAGTCTGTTGTGATTTGTGACGTTCCAGTCGACTTGTGCAATTTATTCTGACCACTCGGTCGTGTCCGTACTCGTGCAGATCCTTGATGCGGCCCCTTGAGGCACCGGTGCGTCATCTAGTGGCGGACTACCATCATAGAGCTGACTGACGGCCGTTCCAGAGCTCTTGACGCTACCCGGGACCTCTTGCCGTTTTTCTGCAGCTCACAGGAGTTCATCGGTGGGCTAGCCGTGGGCCGGATTCGCATGTTTTTGTATTGTGTGTCCACCGCTTGATGCCGGATGCATGCATGTGACCAGTCGTAGCTTCCGGCTTTCGATTCAGCATGTCTAGGTTCAGACAACATAGCGTTTTGATATGTCTGCGTAGAGTTACGGCCAAAACAATGGTTTGGGCCGGTTTTAGGACAGATCTTGCATTGTCGCGTGCGACACCCACCGTGCGCCGCAGCAAGTACTTATGCGATGGACCTTGTCCTTTGTCATTCATCTCTGCAAATGCTATTGAAGCATTCTGACACTTTGCCTTGTGTCTTCTAGCCAGACCCTTGCTGGTGTGTGCACGACTTGTGACTATCGTCACCGACTGACCAGGCACTGACGCCTGGTCAGCGACTTTGTCGCTAGGAAGCTTCCACGCATCTTCTCATGGTATCAGAGCGGTGAGACAGCTCTCACCGAGCTACGCCACAGAGACGCAACAGAGTAGCAGCAGTGAGAGCCATAGCTACAACAGATCCACAGGGACCTGTCGACGACAGCAAACCGGCGTCGACGTCGCTTACCATCACCACATGAAGGTGCAGTTGCCGGTAGCATTCAGCAGCTGTAGCAGTAATGCAGCAGAGTAGCAGCCCAACAACAGTGGAAGTAGTAGCGGTGGCAGCAACCCACGGTGGCAGCACCACAATAGCAGCGTGCGGCAACAACAACACAGCAGCAGCGCAATAGCAGCAGCAGCACCAGCAGCAACGATGGCAGCAGCAGCAGCAACGGCGGTAGCAAAAGTAGCATAGTAGCAGCACAACAGCAACGGCAACAGCAGCGACAAGAGCAGCAGCAACAGCAACAGCAGTAGAGTAGCAGCAGCAGCGCTTGCAGTGCGCGGCGGCTACAGCAACGTACAGCAGCCGCAGCGCACAACACCAGCAACAACAGAACGCGGGTGCTTCCACAGCCACGCGCGCAGCGGCCAGGCGGCCGCTTGGCACGCAGTCGTGCAGCTGTTGTTGCATCTGACAACGCAGCAACAGCAACAGCCGAGCGGAACCTGCGTAGCAGCTTCCTCGCAGCTCCCACGCGGCTGCTGCGGAGCGGTTGCCCGCTCGCGCAGCAGTCGCGAGGATCGACACAAAAAAAGGGAGGGCGAGCTGACATCGGCATTTTTTACTTGTTGACATCACCAGGTCTTGCTGACGCCAACAAATTTCTACTGACGTTCGTACTTGCCTCTGTGAAGTTTTTGGTCGGAGGGTCAAAAGTTACGAGCTCTTCAACTCTTCGAGAAACGCTCACATTTGTGCAATTCAACCACGTTGACGTAATGTGCGACACCATGGCTCCGCCCGACGAGAAGGGAAAGAGGGTACTAGATCCTTCTTCTTCCTCCTCAGGGGTCATGAGCCAACGTTGGCAGGCCATTGAGGACCTTTGGAGTGAGCAGGACGAGATGCGTCGCTTGCTGCGGGAGCAAACTGGCGCCATCCGTACACTTACCGAGTTTTTTTAGGACATTCCATGACTCCACGACAGATTCCTATGGGAGCGGCAGTGGTCGCACCCTCTACACAACAGTCACCTCCAGCATCGGAGACAGGAGCCGGAGCCGACCCGCCACCTCTTGATCCTTTGGATGAGGATCCAGACATGCCAGGCATGGAGGGCGACTCCCCGGAGCGCGAGATTTGTGTGATTCAGGATCGTATCCGCCAGCTACAGATGATCTCTCAGTCTCCACACACGTCTCGCTTTCCGGAGTTTCGATCGTCACCTGATCTCCACCCCATCGACTTCCCTCTTCCCGACGTCTTTCCCTTCCCTCGTCCTTCTCAGCCTGTAGTTACTCTCCCTACGGAGCGATAACCCAAGGACTTCGACACGCCTTTTCCACGGTATGTGAGCGAGGACGGCTTTGACTGCTGGGAGATCCTCTTTCAGGTCCAGGGCTGTTAACATTACTACCGGTAACGCAGTACCGCACGTTATTGTACCGCGGTACTTGAGTACCGCGGTACGTTATTTTCTTTTGCGTTACCGGTACGGTATCGTTACTAACCTAGCAAGGTACCCTTCTGTAGTACCGCGTTATTGTACCGCGGTACAGTAACGTGGTACCATCTTATGAAAAAAATGAAACTTGCTACAATGACAGGAACGCGTTACAAAAGAGCAAGTACCTTTCAGGGCGAGAATTTCTAGAAAAAATTTCATCATGGATGTATCGCACTGGCGTCGCACGCTTCTTCTATCATCGTCGCGAGACATTTTTCCCAACTTCAAAGTAGACACCAAAAAAAAGAGTTTCATGAACATTCCAAAGAAAAAGAGGCCGACGGGCTGCCGACAGAACTCGCTTCGGCTGGCAGCCCGACGACCCTTTTCTTTGTGCATGCGTATCTCTCGTTTCTCTCAACATAAACAAATAGACAAGAACAAAGAAGATTGTAAAGGGGGGGGGGGTGGGGATGGGCTTCCGCAAGATGGGCTCCAACCAAATCAAGTTTGGTTGGAGCCCGTCGACGGCTAGTCATCGTTTGACTTCGGGCCTGCCAGCAGCGCAGTCATGCCCGCCGGCGAATCTATCTGGCGGGCGTCTGCTCGACAATTGAGCAGGCAGTTTTTGTCTCACAGATTTGAGATATTTCTGATGCTTCGTTGATGTCACGCGATGGACGACAGGGATGCACTGCTTCCCTGTCATGCCATTCCCTAAGTGGCCCGCAGAGCTTTCAGCAACCCCCCGGCGCACAATGTTTTAGAAGGGGGGGTGATGTTGTTTTTGTAACATTGTCTTGCGTCCACTCTTTCCCCCAACGGATTGTGGGTTGTCCAAACTTTCTGGTTCATGTAATCCATGCAGCGAAATTGGTACCGCGGTACTTCAAAGCTAGAGTAGTACTTTTTGTTTAGTTATACCGTGTACCGCGGTACGCATCCTTTATCGCCGTTCTTTATGGGTAAGGAAGAGAACGCGGTACGGTTACCATTATCGTTACTCACCCGCCAGGAAACTAGGGTACCGCGGTATTGAATACCGCGGTACTTGTGTACCGCGGTACTGGATACCGCGGTACCAAATAATGTGTTATTGCAGCCCAGTTCAGGTCTAGGCTACTTCAGAGGGCGTGTGGCCCTACTACCACAGTCCGTATCAGACTACGGACCGAGCTCAGATGCTGACAGTGGCTAGGGCGATGCGCGGACTTCTCTATGCCATGCCGCGCGAGACTGTCGTCCACTTTTGCCCATTCCTTGGCGAGGCGGGAACAAGCACCGGCGCAGATCCACGCGAGGGCTGGGACCTAGCATTGTCCCTACGTGCTGCAGAGACGTACGCCACCCACGCCGTGCATATCCGTGCCTTTCACTCCCTTAGCCAGGGGCCCACCGAGCTTGCAGGCGACTACTGGCGATGCGCCATGCGCATTTACATGCCCCTTGGGACCTCAGGAGGCACATAGCTGTGGGCACTCCACACAATCATGCTCAGGGTTTGCCTTGAGCACACAGATGTCTTCACGCGGTACACCGATGTTGTGCGCGAGCCTTTTTCAGCCTCACTACAGCTTCTTCCCTCGGCGCACCAACTTTTCCTCCAGGTGAATTCCGCCTGTGAGGTAGCCGTGGCCCATGAGGAGACCTCCATTGCTGCAGCAATCGTTGCATCACCACCGAGGCCCCCCCTACAGACTTCTCCTCCATCCTTTGTCTCATCCTCCTCCCCTTCTGCCTTGATTAGACCGACTTAGACACAGGGTGTTGCGACAGTAGCACAAGGGAAGAAGGGGCGACGGAAGTGTGGCTCCAGCCAGCAGCAGCCGCAAGAGCACCCGTCATCGGGCAGTAGCAGTGGACGCTCTGTTCACTGCTACAACTCTGGAGGCTCCCATCGCTACACCGAGTGCCAGCAACCGCTTGACTGGGCACGGATTACTCGTGGGCTCCAGACTGCGCACGCACTACGGTCTACGTCCAGTAGCACATCCTCCGGGCGCGCGGCGACCACGATCATAGCAGTTCGCGCTTCATCACCGATACCAGAGGCGATCCAGACCCACGTGAACGCACCATCGCCGAGCTCCGACACCTTTTAGAGCTTTGGTTTCAGGCAGGTGCGAGTGTGTTGTCACAGCCGGGTGGTTCACAGACTGTCTGTTCGTCTGTTTTTGTGACTCTGGATGACTCGTGTGGGGAGGCACAGTCAGCATGTGATGACGATGGGCTTAACTGTATAATCTGGATTCATGAGTCTCACCTTTGTGCCCTTTGTCATTCCTCCCCACTTGCTCCCGAGTGTCCATGTGAGGACGAGTGTTCCGTTGCTCTCAACTAGGGTGCCACTCATCACATGACCTGTCGTCGCAGTGATTTCGTCGTTCTCGGACCTGTTGCATCAGTTTGTTCTGTCCGCACGGGCTCTCGTCAGTCCTTGCCAGTCTAGGGTGTTGGGGTCGCCTGTTTCGATGGTCCGTCTGGCCCCTTGTATCTTTCTGAGGTGTTATTTGTGCCTGACCTTTCGCTCAGCTTGCTTTGTGTACCTGCTTCCACACTGATGGGACTCTCTATGGAACACACTAGAGAGTTCGCGACTGTGATTGGTCTTGACACTTGTAGCGTTGTCCTTTGTGCCTCTCTTGTGTATAGCCTGTATCGTGTCTCTCGGACTTGTGCTCCTTGCTCCCCCTCCCATTCCGCTCGTGTTTTTTTCACCGGTGTTCTGTCTCCTGAGCACCAGCGATTGCTTCATCGTCGCCTGTGTTATGTAGGCTCCCACACTGTATCGATACTCATTCGAACACAGCCTGCCCTCGGTCTTAATGCGCCTTCTTTTGAGAAGCCGCCCAAGACTGACAACCTCTTTTGCGCTCAGGGTAAGATGCATCGTTGCACCTACCCTGACTCTTGTTCATGCGCACTTCGCCCTCTCGAGTTAGTTCATTTGGACCTTCTTGGTCCCCTACCTATCGAGTCTCTGTCCGATCGTGGTCGATACGTTTTGACCCTGTCTAATGACTTCACCCGGATGCGGTGGGTCTACAGCCTACACTAGAAGAGTGACGCCGCTCTCGCGGTCCGTTTGTGGCTAGTGATGACTGAGCGTCAGTCTTGCCACACGCTGCGTACCTTCCGCTCGGATCGCTGCGGCGAGTTCCTTGGTGAGATGGACAGCTTCTTTGCCGAGCACGGGATCCTTCACCAGGTCTTCGCTCCTGCTACTTCTCTACAGAACAATGTTTCTGAGCACTGGAACCGCACCATGGAGGATGCGGTTCACGTAATGTAGTCTGAGTGCGTTCTTTCAGAGTCCTTTGTCTTTAAAAGGTTCGCCTACATGACTTGGGTTTGGAATCGGCTCCTGCACGGTCCTCTTCCGGACCACGTTACACCGTATGAGCGCTGGTTCAGCCACCATGCTGACTTGCGCCTCGCTCGTGTCTGGGGATCCTTTTCTTCTGTTTGGTACACTAAGAACCAACAGGGGTCCAAGGTCTCACCGTAGGACCGATTGTGCGCCTTTGTCGTTGTTTTCCAGCAGTCGAAGGCATGGCGTTTTTGGGACCCTACTCGTCGCCGCATTGTTGAGTCTCGCGACGCGCTCTTCTTTCAGTCCCTCACCTACCGTGATCTGACTTCGATCACGTGTGTGTCCTTCACACATGTTTCCAGGTGTGAGGTTTCTTGACGGATGGGGGAGTCTACGTTTGCGAGCACCGATCGCCAGGCTGATGGGTCCGTTCGAGCCCCCTCCACCTCTCCGGCGCTTGATGACCCAGCGATCAACTCCGTCGGTCCAGAGATCTCTCCAGCACCGTCGCCTTCTACTCCTGCCCCTTCCTGCCCCACAGGTACTCATGATCCTGTACCTGTGCGTACTCCTATATTGCCGGCTTCTACTCCTACGACCGTACCTGGGTGCGTCAGCATCCCTGCCTGCGTGCGTGGACTTGCCTCACCTGCTCCTAGTGTGACACCGAGCCCTGTGTCTCCCACATATGCATCTCCTCACACGGCATCACCAGCTTCCTTGCCTCAGTCCTCCTAAGCTGCGATTGTGCCAGTTCCTGAGCCGGAGGTGCGCCCCTTGAGTCCGAGTTACTCCCGTGAGCCTGGCGGTCGCCTTCGCCCATTGGACTCCGGAGCTCAACGAGTGTCTTGTCATGCGCCCAGGCGCTCTATTTGTAGCATCGTGAGTGGTGATCCTGGCACAAAGGCCTTAGGCCTGAGTGTCCGCACTCAGCACATAGAGGTACATCCAACGTGTCCCATAGTGCACGACCTCATCACTCGCAAGTTTTGTATCGCTTGTGATGTAGCAGCTGATCTTGTGGTCGTCAGAGCTAGTACTAAGGCGTGCGCTCTTGCCACGCAGAGCTCTCCCTCTATGGCGCCTGACCCCGGCACACTGAGGGAAACTCTCGTGTTCAGGATGTTGACGTGTGGCGTGGTGCTTGCGAGGATGAGCTCCGCACCATCCGAGAGCACGGGGTTTACGAGCTAGTCGACCTTCCACCTGGGAGGAAGGCTATTCAGGTCAAGTGGGTCTTTTGCAAGAAGGTGAAGCCGGATGGCTCATTGGAATGCCACAAGGTTGGCTTGGTCATCAAGGGCTACTCTCCGATTGAGGGCATCGATTACTCTGACAACTTTGCCCCTGTCGGCCGCATGACCTCAGCTCGAGCTCTGTTCGGTGTAGTGGCTCAGCATAACTGGGAACTCCACCAGATCGATGTGAACAATGTGTTCCTCCATGGCTCTCTGGATGAGGAGATTTTTGTGACTTAGCCACCCGGCTTTGAGGACGGTGACAAGGTGTGGCGCTTGCGCAAGTCCTTGTAGGGCCTCAAGCAGGTGGTGTTGGAACCAGGAGATCACTGGTATCCTGACCCATGCGGGATATGTACAGAGCAAGGAAGATCCCTCTCTCTTCATCCGACAGACGCTTGAGTGATTCACCGCCATCCTGGTCTATGTTGACGACCTTCTGATTGCGTCTCCTTCACTAGAGGCCGTGAAGGACGCCAAGGCTGTTCTCTAGACTGCCTATAGGATGAAGGACCTTGGTCCTGCAGCAATGTTTCTTGGCATGGAGATCGTGCGAGACCGCAGACGTCGCACTTTACTACTGCATCTGGCCCGATACGCACGTGTTGTGGGGAAGCCCTTCAGCGACCTTCTCGGCGCAGTGCCCACGGCTTCCACACCTCTTACGCCTGACGGGCAGGATGCCCTGAAGGTTGACGATCCCACACAGCAGGGAAAGATACTGGATGTGATCCTATACCTCCGTCTCATCGGATCTCTGATGTACCTGGCCACAATCACACGTCCTGACATCGCATTTTCCGTCAACCTCCTTGCCCAGTTTTCGCAGGCTCCACGTGCTAGAGCCCTTCACGCGGCTGTGTAAGTGGTACGTTACGTGGTCTCCACACCATACATCGGACTCTGCTTTTGCCGGCAGTGTTCGATGGTCCTTGAAGGCTACACCGACAGCGACTAGGCCTGGTGTCTAGATGGATGCTGACGTACCGGTTACGTGTTCCTGCTCGGTGGGACCGTTGTATCCTGGCAGAGCGGGAAGGAGGAGTGGATTGCACGTAGCTCATCGGAGGCAGAGTATGTTGCATTGGGTGCATGGGTTGCTAAGGCGGTATGGCTGTAGCGCCTGTTCCATGAGCTTGCCACGTAAGTACCCGCCATTGTGCTTCTCTTCAACAACCAGAGTGCCCTGGTCGTTGCAGAGAACTCTGGTGTCTTTCATGCTCGCATGAAGGACATTGTGGTTGAGCACTACTTCGTGCGTGAGCTGGTGGAGGGACACATGATCTCCGTCATTTGGGTTGGTACTGACATGTAGCGTGCTGACTTCTTGACGAAGGCACAAGAACGCAGAAAGTTCCTGGTTGCTATTCGCTCTGTTGGACTTCGCCCCTTACCTGAGAGTGGTTGAGTGTGGGGTGTGTCCGTGTCTGTGTCACATTTTTCGTTGCACTTGTTTTGTATTTGTCTCAGTGCTACATGTGTATGGACATGCGTACCATCGGGTCATGGGGGAGTGTTGTGATTTGTGACGTTCCTGTCGACCTATACAATTCATTGTGACCACTCGGCCGTGTCCATACTCGTGCAGATCCTTGACGCGGACCTCGGAGGCACCGATGCATCATCTGGTGGCGGACTACCATCCTCGAGCTGACTGACGGCTGTTCCAGAGCTCCTGACTCTATCTTGGACTTTGTGTAGTTTTTCTGAAGCTCACAGGAGTTTATCGGTGGACTGGCCGTGGACCCGATTTGCATGTTTTTGTATTGTGTATCCACCGCTTCATGGGGGATGCATGCATGTGACTAGTCATAGCGTATGGCTTTTGATTTTGCACGTCTAGGTTTAGATGACATAGCGTTCTGATATGTTTGCGTAGAGTTACGGCCAAAATAGTGGTTTGGGGCCGGTTTTAGGACAGATCTTGCACTGCCGCGTGCGACACCCGCCGTGCGCCGCGGCAGGTACTTATGCCATGGACCTGTCATTTGTCCTTTCTCTCTATAAATGCTATTGAAGCATTCTGACACTTTGCCTTATGTCTCCTAGCTGGACCCTTGCCGGTTTGTGCACGACTTGAGACATTCGTCAGCGATTGACCTGGCACTAGCGCCTAGTCAGCGGCTGTGTCGCTAAGAAGCTTCCATGCATCTTCTCACAGTCGAGGTCCCTGAGTCCGTCATTGAGTGACTCGTGTGAAGTCGTGTCGTGTGTGGTCGGATTTGAAAAGCACTTGCGAGTACTTGAGGGGCTTTGAGGATCGATGGTACAGATGTAAGATACATCTTTGTAAATTGTGATTTGCCTTGATGTGTTGAGAAGTCGATGGAAAGGTCATGAAACTTCTATCAATGATTGTCGAAAGTGGTCGGAGTTGTGAGAAAGTGCAACAAGGTTCGTCGGAGGGCGAGGGCAGTTCGCTTACTTGCCCTTGGCCGTCGAAGTGAAAATCGAGGTCTCGATGCGCAGTGGGCTATTTTTGTAATGAAAAAAACACCCATTTAGAAGTTTAGGGACGCGTGTATGTCTAGTTTGTAACACTCTCCCCCCTCCCCCCCTTTAGCCACAATGTCCTGTCGCGAGAAGAGATGTGGCCCGGTGACGGCGGTAACATCTGTTGATAAGGTGATCAGCGTCTAGGAGGTTTTCCTCCGAGACGCACTTGTTATGCGTAGTGTTGTAACCGTGCCACTTGACAAGATATTATGTTGTTCTTACACTTCATTGATGGTCAAGGATGTCATCAACGACTTACTCTGTGTCCTTGTCCACTTGTACAAGAGGAACGGGAGGGACTTTCCTGCCGGGGAATTTCTCTCCAAGGTCTCTGTAGTGCTTCAGTGCGTTGGTATCAAACACGGGATAAGTGTGCACAATTTCGGGGAGGTTGAATCGCACAACCACAAGGCTTTGCATGCGATCGATCTCAAACGGTCTCAACTATCGGGTTTGAGCTTCGAACAATCGGCTCCATGGAGTTTGATGTTGGTTGAGCTCAGAAGAACTTCGTCGCCAGCGGCGAAATCAACGTTGTTGCGATGTCGGTCAGTTGCTTGATTCATAACCGCTTGCTTCTTTACAAATGTCTTCCATGTTTCATCCCAGTTGGTAGAGAACTTGTGGCATTAGATGTCAACCGCGAGGATGTTGCTCCGGCTGTGTATTCCGGTGTGTGGCAGGAAGCTTTCCATATACCTCTTCAAACGGAGTTTTACGCGTTTCGACAGAGATCGCAAAAATCTATGTGATTTCGGCGATTGAGAGTTTTGTTCCTTGTCCATCCCACGAGATTCGCATAATGTTCTGAGAATCTTGAGCGTTTGGTTGGTCCACTTGGTTTGGCCATCTGTTTGAGGATGGAACACCATTGAAATTTGGAGCAAATTACAGCTAGAAGGGCTAGGCAACAGGTTGGAACAACAGCGTTGTTGATGCAGCATGCGGGCTTCCACGCTTGTTTCTTAAGTCTGCTACCCCCCAAGTCTGCCGCTCTAGAGTCTAAGTGTAGATGCTATGGGTTTGTTACTTAGTAACGCGCGCACCAGTGTTAGCGCCAGAAAGCAGCTGAAAACTGAAAGTGGCTGATTAGGAATGACAAATGAACAACAATGGGAGACCCTTCCTTGTTCTAGCTCCCTCCCAGCTCAATAGAGCTTGTTACTCAGCTAACTAGACAAGCAGAAAATAGACATAGACCTATTTTCTGGCAGGCAAGGTTTTCTTGGTGAGCCCTGCCAAACGCCCGACATCCCAAAACCCGGGCGTCGTTCGTTTTTCCTCAAAACTGGACCATACCATAATACTGACATTGCAAACGAAGTCGTGCAGTCAGAAACAGCTAGAAAAATAGTAGCGAAGTGTTATGGCTGCCCAAACCCAGGCAGCGCCTGCGATGGTCCAAGATACCAAACAGTGCCACGCAACATGAATCATGCACCCTAGGCAGAGCATGATGGTGTAGACGCAATGGTATAGTCAAATCCAGCGTTGGACGCAAGCAGACAGCATGTGCGGTAGTAGTGACCGCCGGCGGCCCTACCGCCGAGGAGGCCTGCCGATGGAACTGAGCACGTTGCCGGAGGAAGGAGGCCTCAGCGTATGTCGGGTCCACCGGACGACACTCGAGCAGCGTTGAGTCTCACCGTCAGTCATTTGCACGCTGATGTACGCAAGCCCAGAGGACACAACAGAGCACAATGAGAGATGCGCAAAAACCAACAACTGTCGTAGCGAGTCATTAGTTTGTGCCAAAACCGCCTAGTGAATCGACTGTCTCCGTCACTCGTGATGGTTCTTGGCACGCTGTGTAGCCGCACGATGTTGTTTAAACACAGTCACGTTGTTCCGTCGTCGATAACGATGGTGTTGTAATTTGTGACATTCCTGTTCACTTATGCAGTTTACCGTGACCACTCGGCCTTGTCCATACCCGTGCAGATCCCTGATGCAGACCTCGGTGGTACCGGTGCATCATCTGGTGGCAGACTACCAGCTTTGAGCTGCCCGACGACTGTCCCTGAGCTGTGGACGCTGCCCGGGACCTCCCGCAGGTTTTCTACAGTGCGTAGGAGTTTATCGGTGGACTACCCGTGGGCCCGATTTTCATGTTTTTGGATTGTGTCCACCATTTGATGCCAGATGCATACATGATACCAATTGTAGCATCTGGCTTGTGATTTTGTACGTCTAGGTTCAGACGACATAGCGTGCTGACATGTCTGCGCTGAATTACGGCCAAAACAATCATTTTGAGCCGGTTTTAGGACAGATCTTGTGCTGCCGCGTGCGACACCAGCTGTGCGCCGCGGCAGGTATTGATGCCATGGACCTTTCATTTTTCATCTTTCTCTGCAAATGCTATTGAAGGATTAGGACACTTTTCCTTGTGTCTCCTAGCCAGACCTTTGCCGTTGTGTGTACGACTTGTGACTGTCGTCAGTAACTGACGAGACACGGCCGCCTACTTAGCGACTGTGTTGCTAGGCAGCTTCCACACATCTTCTTATGGTATCAGAGCAGTGAGACAGTTCTCACAAAGCTGTGTAGGAGAGAAGCAATAGAGCAGCAGTAGTGAGCGTCACCGTTGCAGCCGATCCACTGGGACCTGCCAAGGACAGCCGATTGCCGTCGATGTCACCCACCGTCAGCACGTGAGACTACACCAGAAGCAGCCACAAGAAGTTGCAGATGACAGTTGTAGCATGCAGCAACTGCTAGCAGGTTCTGACATTGGTACTAGCGGTGGCGGCACTAGGCCGCTGCGCTAGGAGGCGGCGGTGGGCAGTAGTAGCAACAGCGTGCGGCAACAGCTGCGCTCAAAACCAGAAGCGTGCAGCACGAGCAGCGCAACAGGGCTGCGTAGTGTTTGGCGGCAACAACGGCGGGCAGCTGCAATGCACATTAGTAGTAGCATTGAGCAGCAACATCAGCACACATGAGTAGGAGCATTAGTAGCACTGCAGAGCAACAACGCATGTGCTGCGCGCTATGGAGGCAGCGCAAGCCGTAGCGCACAACAGCAGCAGCACGCAGTTGCTACCACAACAGGGCACACAGCCATGCGGCTAATGTTGAAGGTGCTGACACAACAGCAGCAGCACCTGAGCAGAAGCTGTTGCGTAGCTTTCACGTAGCTTTTGCGTGGCTGCTACAGAGCACCCGCCCCTGTGCAGCAAGGCGACAACCGAGAGGGTTGTCAAAAAAAAGGAGGGTTGTCGTAGCATTAGCATTTTTCCTGCTGACGTTATCAGATCCGTACTGACGTCAGCAATCCCTTGCAGACGTCAGCTATTGCCTTAGTCAAATTTTGGTTGGAAAAGTCAAAAGTTGCCAGCGTTTCAAATCTTCAAGAAACGCTAACATCTGTGCAATTTGACCAGTTTTATATCCCAGTCCATACATAGCACTGACATGGCTTTGACCGGTGATAAGAGAAAAAGACCATTAGATCCCTCTTCTTCCTCCTTAGGGATCATGAGCCCACTCTCGCAGGCTATTGAGGACCTATGGAGCCATCAGGATGAGATGCGTCGTCTGCAGTAGCAAGAGACTGACGCCATCCGTACGCTCATTGAGCTTCTTCGTGGTCAGTCCGGGGCCCGACGGCAGACCTCGGACGGAGTGGTCAGTGTCGCACCCTTCGCATAGCAGTCGGCACCAGCACTGGTGACGGGAGCAGGATGTGACCTGACATCTCTTGATCCTTGTGATGAGGACCCTGACATGCTAGGCATGGAGGACGACTCTCACGAGAGTGAGATTCGTGTGCTTCAGGAGTGTCTCCTTCAGCTTCAGACAAGCTCTTAGCCCCCACACACGTCTTGTTCTTCTCTCCCCAAGATTCGATCCTCGCCTGATCTCCACCCCAGTGACTTTCCTCTTCTCGGTGTCTTCCACATCCCTCGTCCTTCTCAGCCTGTGGTTGCTCTCCCTACGATGCGGCAACCCAAGGATTTTGCAACACCACCTTCATGGTATGTCAACAAAGACGGTTTCAATTGCCGAGAGATCCTTTTCCAGGTTTGGGCCACTTCAGAGGGATTGTAGCCTTACTACCACAGTCTGTATTAGATTACGGATTGCGCATAGGTACCGACAGCGGCCAGGGAGATGTGCGGACTCCTTTACGCCATGTCGCACGAGACCGTCGTAGACTTCCACTCGTTCCTCGGAGAGGCCGTCACAAGCACAGGTGTTGATCCACATGGAGACCTGGAATTATCCTTGCTTGGTGCAAAGATTCACACCACACGCACCACCCACATTCGTGCTTTTCACTCCCTTTGTCAGGGACCTACGGTGTGTGCAGTGGACTACTGGCGACACACCATTTGCATCTACACGCGTCTTGGGACCTTAGGAGGTACACAGTTGTGGGAACTCCACACAATCATGCTCGGAGTTTGCCCTAAGCACGCAGACATCTTTACGAGGTATAGCAACGCCGTGCTTGAGCCTTTCTCCACCTCCCTATAACTTCTTCCCTGGGCACATAAGCTTTTCCTCTAGGTGATTTCTACCTGTGAGGAAGCCGTGGCTAATCAAGAGAGTCTCCTTGCTGTAGCAATCATTACGTCACCACCGACGCCCCTCTTACAGTCTACTCCTTCATCCGCTGGCACGCCCTCCTCCTCCTCTTCCATCGCGATTACCCCGACTCAGACACAGGGTGTGGCAGCAACATCACAAGGGAAGAAGGGGAGACTGAGACACGGTTCGGGCCAGTAGCAGCCACAGTAGTCGCAATCATCGGGTAGTAGAAGTGGACGCTCTGTTCACTTCTATAACTAAGGAGGCGCGCATCGCTTCACCGAGTGCTAGCAGCTGCTCAAGTGGGCGCGGATCACTGGCGGGCTTCAGGTTGCGCATGAACTATGGTCTATGTCGAGTAGCACATCCTCTAGGTGCACGGCGACCACGAACGCAACAGTTCCCGCTTCACCACCAGCGAGCAGTGGTGACCCGCACCAACGTGACTGCACCATCGCCGAGCTCCGTCACCTTTTGGTGCTTTGCTTTCAGGGAGGTGCGAGTGTGTTGTCACAGTTGAGTGGTCCTGAGACTCTTTTTTTTTTCCACGTAGCTCTTGATGACTAGTGTGGGGGGGCATAGCTAACATGTGATGACGATGGGCCTAACATTACCAGTTGGATTCGAGAGTCTCATTTTTGTGCCGTTCGTTGTTCCTCCTTACCTGTTTGCCAACGTTCATCTGAGGCCAAGTGTTCCATTGCCCGTTGTACAGTGACGTCCTCCAATCTTGATCACGATGGCACTTGGATCATTCATTTTTGTGCCACTCATCACATTACCTGTCGGCGTAGTGACTTTGTTGTTGTCGGTCCAGTTGCGTCTGTTTGTTCTATCCACACAGGCTCTGGTCAATCCTTCCCAGTCTAGGGTGTTGGGGTTGTGTGCTTCCATGGTCCGTGTGGCCCCCTATATCTTTTTTATGTGCTTTTTGTGCCTGACGTTGAGCTTAGCTTGCTTTTTGTACGTGCATGCACATTGATGGGACTCTCAATGGAGAAAACTGCAGACTCCGCGATGGTGATTGCTATCGACACCCATAGCGTTTGTCTTTGTGCCTCTGTTGTGGATGACCAGTACCGCATCTCTTGGATTTCTCCTCCTCCTTTCTCCCCCTCCCCTCGTGCTCGTGTTTTTGTCACTAATGTTCTGTCTGCTGAACACCAACGATTGCTTCATTTTCATCTGTGTCATGTTGGCTCCATTAATGTATCAAAGCTCATTTGGACACAGCCCATACTTGGTCTTAACGTGGCTTCCTTCGAGAAGCCGTCGAAGACTGATTGTCTCTTCTGCGCTCTGGGTAAGATGCATCGTTGCACTTACCCTAACTCTCATTCTCACACACTTTGCTCTCTCGAGTTAGTCCATTCAGACCTTCTCGGTCCTCACCCTGTTATGTCTGTGTCCGATCGAGGTCGATACATCCTGACCCTGACTGATGATTTCATCTGGATGTGGTGGGTCTACAGCTTGCGCCATAAGAGCAATTCAGCTCTCTTAGATTTTCTCTGGCTAGTGATGGCTGAGCGTCACTCCCGCCACACGTGGCATACCCTCGCTTAGATCGTGGCGGTGAGTTTCTTGGAAAGATGGTCAGTTTCTTCGTTGAGCACGGGGTTTTTCACCTGGTCTCTGCTCCTGCTACTCCTCAGCAGAATGGTGTCTCTGAGCGCTGGAACTGTACCATGGAGGATGTCGTTTGCACTATGCGGTCTAAGTGCGGTGTCCCGGAGTCCTTTGCCTTTGAAGGATTTGCCTACATGACTTGGGTCTGGAACCGACTCCCACATGATCCCCTTCCGGACCATGTCACACCGTACGAGCTTTGGTTTGGCCACTGTGATGACCTGCATCTCGCTTGCGTCTTGGGGTCCTTGGCTTCTGTGTGGTACAACAAGGACCAGCAGGGGTCCAAGGTCTCACGTGGGGTTGCTTGTGTGCCTTTGTGGGCATCTCCCCGCGGTCAAAGGCCCAGCATTTTTGGGACCCTACTTGTCCTCCCACCGTTGAGTCACGCGCTCTTCTTTGAGTCTCTCACCTACCGTGATGTGACCTTGATCACGTCACTGTCCGTCACGCAAGTTCCCACGTGTGAGGCTTCTTGATGAAAGGGGGAGTCTGAGCCTATGAGCACCTCTTATCCGGCTGATGTGTCCATTTGAGCTCCCTCCACTTCTCGGTCTGCGGCCCTTGATGACCCAGCAATCATCGCTATCAGCCAAAAGACCTCCCAACATAGCCGGCTTCTATCCCTTTTCCCTCACACCCCACATGTTTCCATGATCATGTACTTGTGTCCGCCAGTACTATTGGCTTTGTGCGTGGTCCTACCTCACCTGCCTCGCCCAGTCCAGTGTCTCCCACACACGTATCTCCTCGCACGGATTTACCAGCTCCTTTGTCTCAGCCCTCACCAGTTGTGGTTGTACCTGTCTCTGAGCCTAAGGTGCGCCCCTCGAGCCCAGATTACTCACGTAAGTCCGGCGGTCGTCTTCGACCATTGGACTGCGGAGTCCAATGGTTAGGTCCCGCACTCATACGCTCCACTCGTAGAATTGCGATTGGTGATCCCGGCACAAAGGTCCTAGGCCTGAGTGTCCGCACTAAGCACACATAGGTACATCCAGCGTGCCCCACAGGGCACGATCTCTTCACTTGCAAGTTTCATATTGCTTGTGATGGAGTAGCTGACCTTGTGGTCTTCAGACCTAGAATTGAGGCGTGTGCTCTTGCCACTCAGAGCTCCCCCTCTATGGTGCCTGCCTGGGGCACACTGAGGGAAGCTTTCTCATGACAAGATACTGATGCCTGGCGTGCTGCATGCACGGATGAGCTTCACGCCATCCGAGAGCACGGAGTTTACGAGTTAGTCGACCCTCAACCATGGAGGAAGGCTATTCAGGTCAATTGGGTCTTTTGCAAGAAAGTGAAATCGGATTGCTCACTGGAACGCCACAAGGCTCGCTTGGTTGTCAAGGGTTACTCTCAAATCAAGGGCATTGATTACACTGACACCTTTGCCCCTATCGGTTGCATGACGTAAGTTCACGCTCTATTTGGTGTAGTGGCTTAGCATGACTGGGAACTACACCAGATAGACTTGAATAATGCGTTCCTACATGGCTCTTTGGATGAGGAGATTTACGTGGCTCAACCACCTGGCTTTGAGGACGGTGATAAGGTCTAACACTTGCGCAAGTCCTTGTACAGCCTCATCCGGTCTCCTCGGTGTTGGAACTAGGAGATTATGGGCACCCTGATTTATGCAGGATATGTATAGAGCGAGGCAGATCTCTCTCTCTCTCTCTCTCTCTCTCTCTCTCTCTCTCTCTCTCTCTCTCTCTCTCTCTCTATCCAACGGACGCTTGAGCGGTTCACCACCATCGTGGTCTATGTCGACGACCTTCTGATCGTGTCTCCTTCCATGGAGGTCGTAAAGGAGGCCAAGGTGGTTCTCTAGACTGCTTAAGGGATGAAGGACCTTGGTCTTGCAACGGTGTTTCTTGGCATGGAGATCGTGCAGACGCCGGTCACAACTGCTGTATCAGGCCCGAGAAGCACGTGTTGTGGGGGAGCGTTTCGGCGACCTCCTTAGCGCAATGCCCATGGCCTCCACACCTCTCACACTGGACGGGAAGGATTCTCTTAAGGTGGATGATCCCACACAATTGGGGGAGACAATGGATATGACCTTGTACCTCTGTCTTATCGGATCTCGTATGTACCTGTCCAATACTACACGTCCTGACATTGCCTTTGCCATCAACCTCCTTGTATTGTTTTTGCTAGCTCCAAGTGCTAGAGCCTTTCTTGTCATTGTGCGAGTGGTGTGGTACGTAGTCTCCGCACCGTACCTTGGACTCTGCTTTCGTCGGCAGTGTTTGATGGTCCTTGACGGCTACACTGACAACGAATGGGCCTGGAGTCCAGATGGAGCAAACACACCGGTTACGTGTTCCAGCTTGGTGGTACCACTGTGTCCTGGCAAAACGGGAAGCAAGGCTGCATTGCATGTAGCTCATTGGAGGAAGAGTATGTTGCTCTGGGTGCACGGGCCGCTGAGGTAGTATGGCTACAACGCCTGTTCCTTGAGCTGGGTCCGTCAGCACCTGCCATTGTAGTTCATTGCAACAACCAGAGTGCTCTTGCCATTGCAGAGAACTGTGGTGTTTTTCACACTTGCACAAAGCACATTGCGGTTGAGCATCATTTTGTGTGTGATCTGGTGGAGCGACACGTGATCTCCGTCATATGGGTTGGCACTGACATGTAGCGTGCTGACTTCTTGATGAAAGCACTAGCATGCAGGAAGTTTCTAGTGGCCATTCATTCTGTTGGGCTTTGTCCCTCGCCTGAGAGTGGTTGAGTGTGGGGTGTGTCTGTGTCTATGTCACGACTGGTTTTGCACTTGTTTTTGTACTCGTTTCAGTACTGCACGTGGACATGCGTACCATCGGGTCATGGGGGAGTGTTGTGATTTGTGACATTCCTGTCGACTTGTACATTTTACTGTGACCGCTCGGCCGTGTCCATACCCATGCAGATCCCTTATGCAGACCCTGGTGGTACCATTGCGTTGTTTGGTGGCGGACTACCAGCTTGGAGCTGACCGAAGACTGTCAAAGAGCTTTGGATGCTGCCCGGGACCTCCTGCAGTTTTCTCTGCAGCACGTAGGAGTTTATCGGTGGACTGGCTGTGGGCACAATTTGCATGTCTTTGTATTATGTGTCCACCGTTTGATGCTAGATGCATGCATGTGACCAGTTGTAGTGTCCGGCTTGTGATTATGCACGTCTAGGTTCAGATGGCGTAGCGTTCTAACATGTTGATGCTCAGTTACGGCCAAAACAGTGGTTTTGTGCTGGTTTTAGGACAGATCTTGTGCTGCCGTGTGCGACACCCGCTGTGCGCCGGGGCAGGTACTTATGCCATGGACCTGTTATTTTTCATCTCTCTCTGCAAATTCTATTGAAGAATTAAGACACTTTGCGTTGTGTCTCCTAGCCAGACCTTTGCCGTTGTGTGTACGACTTGTGACCGTCGTTACTGATCAGGCACTGACGCCTAGTCAGCGGCTTTGTTGCTAGGAATCTTCCACGCATCTTCTCAGATGGTCGTAGTCAAAATCAAGTGAGACATTTTGGTGAACCTATCAACAACCAGAAGGATTGTTTCAAATCCCTTTGGTGATATTGCTAGTCCTGTGACGAAGTCCATAGCGATGTTGATCCAAGATTCTGGTGGAATGGGGATCGTTTGTAGAAGCCCAGGTGGCCGTGTGCTACGGGATTTTTGTGGATGACACATGTCACATGATTTGCAGAAGTTTGCCACATCAGATTGCATCTTGTACCTCCAGTAGTGTGTCAACAACTTCTTCAATCTTGTCTTCTTCGAAATTTCCACTTGGACCAGTGTCATGGCCCTCTTCACATAGCATGTGGCGGGGTTCATCATTTTGGAGAACGACCTCTTTTTGATTAAATTGTTGCTGCCAATAGGGTGTGTCATACCATGAATTTTGCTTGTCGTATCTGCCATGCTCGTCGTGGCCTCATGTGAAAAAGAACTCAAGATACGGACCTTGCTGTAGCTGTAGCGTTGCTGTCTCAGCCATCAAATATGGTTGGTGGCTAAGCGCGTTTGCTTTGTTAGTTTTGCCTAGCCAGGAAAAAATAGTGTAGTCGAACCCGGAGTTGAGGAACTCCATCCATCGGGTTTGACGTCAACTAAGATTCAGCTGCGTCTTCACATGCTTTAGCTCATGGTGGTCGGTGCGCATGATGTATTGGCGGCCTTCCAGATAGCTCCGCCATGTCTTGAATGCATGTACGGCCGCCACCATCTCATTTTCATGTACGACGTTGTTTAGTTGCGGTCCTCATAGTTTTTGTGACATGTATGTGATCTGTTGTTCTCGGTTGCCATGGTCTAGGAGAGGACTACGCCGATGGCTCCATCTGTGGCATTTGTAGGCATGACATAGTTGACTGTTGGATCGGCTAATTTGAATGCTGGCACCGAAGTCATGTCATTCCGCAAAGCGGTGAATGCTTCTTGTTTGCTGTCCCCCTACCGCCACTCATTTTTTTCGAGTGAGGTGGGAGAGAGGCGCTGACACTCAGATGTAATCCCATACAAATTGCTGGTAGTAAGTTTAGTAGCCGAGAAAAACTTCAACGTCTAGAACGTTGGTTAACGTCGGCCAATTAGCAACTAATGCCAATTTTTTTGGATCCATGGTGATTTGTCCGTCGTTGATGACGTGACCCAAAAACTTGATTGAAGGCGACCAAAGTCACACTTTGAGAGTTTTCCAAAAAAATTCTCTCTTTGCAAAACATTAAGAACTTTTTGAAGATTTCCATCATGCTCCTTCGGTTTACGACTCTATACCAGGATTTCGTCGGGGTACACCACAACAAAATCTTCCGAGGTACGGGCGGTAAATGTTGTTCATCGTCGCCATGAACGTTGCTAGGGAATTTGTAAGTCCAAACGGCACTATTGTGAACTCAAAATTTCCGTATCAAGTTCGGAATGTCGTCTTCTCGATGTCGGCGTCTGCCACACAAATCTGGAGATAACCGTCGCGTAAGTCATGTTTCATGGAAATTCGAGCCCCTCGGAGTTGGTCAAAAACTTTTTCGGCTTGGGGGAGAGGATAGCGATTCTTAATGGTAGCTTTTTTCAACGTCCGATAGTCCACGTACATTCGCATTTTCCCAGTTTTCTTTTTCAGGAACACTACGCATGAAGTTCTGAAGGCATCTCAACACCGCAAGGGGTACGATCTGAAAAAAAAAGAAGTAGAAAGAGTGTTGCTGGTGGACGGTAGACATGTGTGAGAAAAACATGACAAACATGTTTCGGTCAGATGGTCTTTGTCAACGTCATAGTGAAAGAACTCATATTGTGCTACATTAGTACCAACCAGCGGGGGAGAAAAAATGGGGGTTGGGGTGGTTTTTGTGGTGGCTGACCAAGCAAATCCTGCAGCGATCTTGCCTGGAAGCATGCCAATCTCGCGCCAAATCGTCATCGCAGCTGCTGGGTACCGAGCACGGATCAAGAAGATGCTGACAGAGGTAAAGTCAGCGGTAAACTTCACAATAGACGGGTGGAAAGGAGATAACCGCATGAAGTATCTGGGTGTAAGTGCTCACTCAATGAGTGACTGGAAGATTAAGACGATGGTCCTGTCTTTCCCACCCATCCCTGAAAGTCCAACTGCTGCAAGGCTGTTTGAGGTCTTTTCTGAAATGCTGAAGTCTTGGTGGCTTTGGGACAAGGTATTTTTCCTGACGCTTGACAACGAGAGCAGCAACGACAGCATGATTGACAAATTCATCATCCCCGCTGTTGACTGCACCCTTGAGAAGGGTGGGCACATCAGGTGCCTCAGCCATTTCATGAATCTTGCTGTCAATGACCTGCTCAGTCTGACTGCTGTCACAGACATCATTGCAAAGGCACGCAACATCGCTGTTTTCACAACCAGAAGCACACCTCGTGAACAGTCGCTGATCAATTGTGCCAGAGCCGCAGGACTGACATGGCACAGCCTCCATCTGGACACAGAGACTCTCTGGAACGCCACGCTGGACATGATGAT
>SZWC01000470.1:100220-117746 GCA_023375785.1 Penium margaritaceum
ACTTCTCCAGCCTCTCAGAGGAAAAAAAATTCATACCCTTGCAAAGACACAAGCTGTGATGAAACGAACAGTAGAGAAACATGGCAGCGATGAATTCTTTACTTCTGGCAATCATTTCCTACTAAACTGAACGAGAATCAATCTACAAGGACAAGACTTTACAAAACTGAAAACTTGATGGTCTAGGCCATTTGAGATAGAACAAATGTAAAATCTGTCCCCCGTTTACCTCCCTTACCGAATGGCGATTCATTCAGTTTTCCATGTGAGCAAGCTCAAGCACTATCTGGATTTGAGCAATGGATTTCCTGACAGGAGAGTCGCTCCTCCGCAAGGATACGTATTTTGTCATTGCGGATATCCTTGGACATTGACGTTGTAGAAAAATGACCAAGTACATTGTCAAGTGGCATGGCTACGATGTCGCACACAACAACTGGGATCCCTATGGCGACCCCTGAGATGTTGATCTTCTGATCAACGACTATCATAGGCATCAACGGCTAAGGTATCCTAACATGCAGGGACATCTTGGCGAAAAGGGGGGGAAGGTTTACTTTCCGGATGTATAGAAGTCCCTAAACTCCGCAAATGGGCACTTTTGAAGTGTTACATATGCATTGTTACATTTGCAGTCCATCGCGTGTTAGCCACGGGATTCCTATGCTGACTGGCCAAAGGCATGTTGCCCACTACTGCAGCCTTCAGTGTTTACGCCTTTCTAGAATGGTCGACAAAAGTGTTGTGAATCGTATCGACATTTTTATGTTGCTCGGTCGACTTGTCAATGATGGTGGCTTTTGTAAAATCGTGCCTCCACATTCTCAAAACTCTTGACTTCTAGGCATAGTTTCTCAAATTGACCACTATTAATACAATGTCTTATGTGTCGATTGACTCAATCAATTAAGATCCAAGATGTGCCTCATTCTGATTCTTGATGTCATATATGTACACACACACACACACACACACACACACACACACACACACACACACACACACACACACACACACACACACACACATACACACACACACACACACACACACACACACACACACACACACACACACACACACACACACACACACACACACACATATGTATATATGTTCAAAATATCTAATACTTGTCCTTGAATTACACTTGATAATAATCGTAAACTACCCAACTATCACCATTCCTCAAATTGTATTTTGCTCTATATCCCATCCTTTTGAAACACCTACATTCTGTGTAGGAAGTTAGTAGCGCTAGTACTTGCTCTAAAACTGAGAAAGGAGCAGCAGATATAGACGGGACTGGAGACTGATACAATACCTCATCATTTTCTCAAAAACCCAAGAGAAAGACATTGCACATTCCACTGTCTATAGAGCAAGGCTGTTGATGTAGCCAATTTCTTTTCGCCCATGTCCAAACACCGGAAGAGACAAGGTTTTCGAGACGCAATATTTGTGCCTCGTACAAACTAAGAGATGACTGTTCACTGCTTGTGAACAGTCGTCCTTGACCTATTTTCATAACAGTCCACTAAGGCTGTGCCTTGGTGCTCGTTGGAGGGCTGAATTTGCTTTCTTGCGTTTGGCCCGTCCGGATTGCCGGAGGCTAGCTGACTCACAACAACCTTTACTTTATCGAATAAGAAAGTGAGGCTCCCTCGCTTCACCAATGTGAATAGCTGGTCGTTAACCATGATTTTGATTCACCTATGGCAGACCATCATGAACTCGCTTCCCTTTTGGAAACATCCAGAAAAACTGCTTTCACAACCTACTGCTCATTAAAAAATGGTACCTTTGATGTTGTGAGGACAAGGACAAGTTCTCCACGATGCAGTCACAAACAGACATTGGCAACATAACTAGCCTTGCCGATGTTCCATAGGGCCAAATAGCATGCCCCCATACCTGTCCCAAAGTACTATGCCATCTACCAACTATTTATTTGTATTTCATCTCTCGGTTGTTGACTCATGGTCTTTTTGCCTTATACCTGGAAAATGCCTCAAATTTGTCAATGGAAAACTGGTTTTGGAAAACCTGGTCTTTGATTTCTGGATTTGTGGGTTTTGTTAAGGTTCGGAAACCTCCCAGGCCCCGCGGTAGTGGGGCCTGGGAGGTTCCCTTTAGATGAAGGGGAAGTTCCCTCTCCCAAATGTTTGATCATGTGAAACCTGTTACGTTGCTGATGTACAAAAACATCACAAGTGGGCATTTCTGTTATTGCATTCATGGTCCACTGCGCAATGACCTCCGCATTTTTATGCCGTTTGGCTTAGGGAAATTTAGCTAACTGCCCCGATCTCCAGTGTTCCATTCCACAAGTTTCCGACAACTTGGACCACCTTCCAGAAAGGTGGACATAAGTGTCGCAAAGTTTATCAATACATTGATTTTTTTGGTCAGATTCTAGACAACGTTAGACTTTTGTAAGTATGCACCATGATATTCTTCAAGCCCCTGGACTTCTTGGCAGAGCTTCTGGAAGCAGCCACTCAAGGCGCAACCTCGCACGTGTCCCTCGGCTTGAGCATCGAGGACCCAACATATAACTCATTCTCATTATTGGCATTGAACACATATGCTTCAATCACTTGACACTTTTCATCAAAGTACACTTACTGCTTAATACAAGTTATCCATTTGTCCCAAGTCCTCGAATCGTCCTTTGACCCAAAACTCATCCCTGTGAACCACCTATATTCCACTCAACAAAACACTTGGACAGAGGAAGAAGAGGGGAAATGAACACATTAACTGCCAGCGACAACCTCGCACAAGTCCTCAACGTACCCTTCTACCGGCTAAATTCGGATACAGAATAATTACCCTTGGGCTCGACCCTCTTGCATAACTAGGTTCCCCCCTTGAAGCTATTGTGGAGAAACGCCTTCCAAAATAAGTTCTGAAAATATGCCGCCTCAATTCGTGCTTGCACAAAGCTCTCAAAGAGGGAAAAAAAAAAGCAAAACATACCCTAATCACTTGATTTTGGTCATTAGCAAGCACATTTCTTGTAGTCTTCTGAACATTTATTGAGGCCTTGTAGCCAGTGTGTGAAAATATGGCCACGTTTGTTTGAAATAAGCCCAAAACAAATCCTTCGCAAATGACTATCTGAATTAGGCAGCAGTATGGTATCTCTACCACTAAAAAAATCACCGAATTTTTTACGAAAAGGGTGAAGGAAGAACAAAACTGGCAATGAGCAGCACTCCCGGCAAGTACTCCAACGATGGAGGATCAATAGCGTGTGAACACCGATGTACTTTAGGCGAACCAGACAACAGCGGCAACCTTCGCGGTGAATGGCGTGACACTGACAAACCTGACGGCAAACCTGGTGATAGACCCCTCAAGCTTTGTGAACCCTTTGCCCCTGCTGCTGCCTGTCATGACGACACCTGGCACAGTGGGAGGCACCGGGCAACAAGCGCAAACCAACAAAGACCTGTACCAAAAGATGATGGTACTCGAGAGCCTAAAAATCCTTTGGGTGTCTTATACGCATTAAGTGGTGCTCACCGAGAGAAATGTACAACTCTCAAGTGAACTCCAGATTTGACCGGCGCTTCCCAAGCCATTCAATCACCAAAACTCCAAGGGACCAACAATCAAGATGTGGCTGAAGTGTTTATTCAAGTAACACACCGCTTCTGGGATCAACAAAAGAAAAATTGACCCCACGACCTTGTTTCTACGTGACACGGCCTTGAATTGGTGGTCGGATCTCAAGACCATCCAGTGGCAGTAGGTGATCGTCAGAGTCAATTCAACGGCTCGTGCAACCGCTCTCACATCATTGACTGCAGGCAATAGCTCTCAAGCAGATGAATCCTGTGTGACACAACTCTCTCATGCCACCGGAAGGCCGGAATGAATTCATGCACACGTATTTTGCTTGTTTTGGGAATCTGAACAAGAGTTCTGATGCAAGGTATAGATTCCAACGTCTGCATCATTAGTCTAGCATAGCGGAGTACACTCGGTGTTTTCGAGAAATCATCACTGTTAGTGACCTCACCCCACATGAATTGTGTTTATACTACAGCAATAATCGTAAGCAAGACATTCAGTGGGCTATCACCATTTTTGGCATCCAAGAGGACCTTTCGCAAATGATCGCTGTAGCCGATTGCGTCAACACAACCGACTACAATGCTCGAATGCAAGAATCCAATGAATGGTTATCACAGAGCCACAATTCTTATCATTACAAAGGAAATTCACAGTTGACGGGAACCTCGTCCGTGATAGAGATTGACACCGTCGATCAAAATGATCAACGGCTTTGCTGGAATTGTAGGCAAATGGGTCATATCCCATGCAACTATCGGGAACAAAATCAGCAAACCAAAAAGGAGCGGAGGTCACAGAGAAATTGAGGACTTGGGAAATGGAG
Organism: Penium margaritaceum; assembly: GCA_023375785.1. Lineage (NCBI taxonomy): Eukaryota > Viridiplantae > Streptophyta > Zygnematophyceae > Desmidiales > Peniaceae > Penium > Penium margaritaceum. The sequence continues at coordinate 104,629 of SZWC01000470.1, forward strand.
AAGGACAGGAGAAAACGGCAGAGCTCCTCTCTGGTTGGATAATTCTAGGCTTAGATCACCAGAAGTGAGGATTTCTCAGATGGCAAAGTTTGATGAGGAGCAGGAGGATGACCAACCGGCTATACTGCTACGGGTACAATCAAGGGCTTGCAAATAACGGAACCGACACGACTAGATGGAGGAGCTTCTTACAGCTTGGTCTGCCACAACATGTTTCAAAAGCTGACATTGCATACCAAACCAGGGGATTTTGAAGGAAAAAACTGTCGATGGACAACTACACATCCGCTGACTTCGGAACCACCACAACTGCGAGTAGGAGATCTGCAAGATTCAATGTTCTGAAGAGCTAACCCGATGGGCAAGCACAAATTCATCCTCAGGTGAGATTTCTTGTCCTGGTACAGTTCGCAAATGCACTGGAGTAGCGGATTGGTGAGGTATTGTTACTCGTGGTCATTTTATACACGATGCAATCAGTGTATAAGAAGTATTTTGTTTGGTGTTTTCCACAAAATTGTGTTCTGATATAGTTGTATTTTGTTCACATATAGTAGTGTGTATGTTCTGCATATGAAATGAAATCTGATTGCTAGAAAAGAGGAATATAGGAAGTATAGTGTGGTTCACTTAGATGACGTACTATTGTAGAAGAACTTGTTGTGTATTTATTTGTACATACCAGTAAGGAACAAAAGCTACGAAGATTAGGAGATATTCTAGATTGTATGTCTTGAGCACGTTATCAGGATGTGCTCCGAAAATTTTCTAGCCCTTTCTCGCTATTTGACATTGCCCCCTCCCCCCTCCCCTCCAAAGTCAAAAGTGTATCTGGTCAGTGTAGCGGGGCGTGTATCTTAATGGCGATAGGTTTTGTTCAGTATGGTATTGTACACTTGAGAACATTTGAAAGTGTTTATCAGATACACTCGTCCAATATGCTTTGTCCATGTGGGGAAGGGGGGTTGGTGGGGGGCAGAGCTGGCGCTCGATCTCTCCCCCCCGCCCCCCGAACAGGCTAGAGTGTATTGGGAGTGTGTAGCTGGTCAGTGTATTTTTTTGGTATGAAGGACCCAAAAACAATACACTTGTGCATTTGAAGTCGATATGAAAACCACACACCAACGCCAGCGATCAACGATAATCGACAATGTCAATGTAACGATGTCGATGTAAGGACAATCTTCACCTGTGTATTATACAATAGTGCAAACTCTAACTTTTCTATCATATGTTTCCGCCCAATACACTTTGTTTATTGGAGGGGGGGGTGGGAGCCAGCGCTCAAACCCCCCTCCCCCCTCGAGCACTTTTTCGGCCTTTGCAGGCTTCTCGGTGTCACCGAAGTTGGCGTCGGTTGCCTTCGGCGGTACGGTTGCCTTTGGCGATACAGTTGCCTTTGGGTTGGCAACCGTGCTCGTGGTGACGGCTCCCAAAATTTTGAGTCCGCCGAGAGCTCATGGTGAGGCCGTCACCACCTTGCCCTTGTCGGTCTTGGATGGTCCGGCACTTGCCATCTCGTCGCCCGTGCAACTAGCATGTGAAGACAGTTGCCATCTCCACAACATAATTTTAGGAGGAATCGCCTCCTTAAACCTTGCTCTCACAATCGGTGAGGCAATTTTAATTTGAGTTTCTATTTCCCTAGGCCGCCACGTCGGCACAAGGTTGTGGGTTTTGAAACTAGTCCTCCTAAACCGTGACTCACGGCACTTGGTAGCAACTAGGATCTAGGAGAACAGAAAATGAAAATACAAGGGAATAACAAGAAGTGTGAGTACCGCTCACAAAACTAGGACAAAATGTAAGAAAACCTAGATAAACAAGCAAGTACAAGGTCAAGAAGGAAAAGACTACTTTTCTTCTTGTCTTCTTGTCTTCTTGTCTTCCTTGGTCTCTTCTTGGATCTTCTTGGCACACCTTGCCTCCCCTTGGAGGCGCCTTTCTTATGCTCCACAGCAATGTGGCGGGCTCCTAAAATTCTCCAATTAGCACTTTTCTCCGTTTTCTTTTCCTCTCAGGCTGCAAGAGTCTCTGGTATTGGAGAAAAATGCTGCCCCAGTTTTTGGTTGAAGAGGAGCGGAAGGAGCCTTGAGAAGACGGAAAAAGTAGGTGGTTTTGGGGGTGGGTACTCCCTATCCCATCCCAAAAAGTTTTCCCCTAGCCCAGTAGGATGGAGAAGAGACTGTGGAGAAGAAGCCCCAAAAATAGAGCTCTTCTCTAGCTTCCTAATACACTTAACGACGCTTCAAACGGTGAAACGTAGATGCCGTAGTCCCTTCTGGCGTTTCTACTGCTGCTTACAGCTGTCGGCGGCATTTCATCTATGTCGTAGCTGTTGTTTTTGTCGAACTCTTGGTCGCAGGGGTCGTCCGGCTCTGAGAACCACTGTAACGGGTCGAGTCTCCAGTTCCTGCTATGAAGTCATCGTCGGAGTTCGCAGAATGGCGCTCTCAGTCCGCGTCAGGGGTTTACTCCCTTCATAGGAATGAGGGGCAATCGTCATCAACGACCCACAGCAGTGAGACTCGAATACTTCGAGTCTCCGGAGGCCCATTTCCGTTTTTAACCCTACCCCTGATTTTGGGACCCAAACCGGGGGTTTTTACCTTAAACTTTTGTGTTCGCACGAGTTATTTTGTTTATTTTACGTCAAAGTTTGTCGCAAACGAACTTCGATTTACGTTTTGCCATTTTGGCACGAAATCGTCGCGTACGAGGCACGCTGGTGATTTCGCGCCAGTTCTCTTGTCCTCACCCTCGCTCCCCCTATCCCTCGTCCTCGCTTGCTCGTTTGCAAGGAAGGCGATGTGAGGCGAGGGCACGAGGCCACGAGGCCTCGCCCTCGAGGCCCTCGTGACCCCTCAGCCGCCGATCGGGCTGAGGCCGCGATCGGCGGCTGGCCGGCCGGTGGCCGGCCGGTCGCTTGGCCGGCCGCAGGCCGTCCAGCCGGCCAGCAGTGAGCTGGCCGCCGGCCAGCCCTGGCTGATGCAAGGGGTGGTGCGCAACCACCCCTCGCTTCAGCGAGGAGGGAGGGCCGAACTGGCCCTCCCGCTACACCACCCTCCTCCTCAAAGCTGGAGCGGATAGAGGGTCGAGTATCATGATGACCATCGGTTTTGTTCACTGGTGTATTGCACACTAGTGTACAATTTAACGTTTGTAGCACATACACTCGCCCAACACACTTTGTCTATTTGGGATGGGGGGAGCCAACGCTTGACCCCTCCCCCCCCCCCCAAAGAAAAGAAAGGCTAGAGGGTATGAGGAGAGTGTAGCTGGTCAGTGTACGTTTTTTACACGATGGACAAAAAAAAATTCACTTGTGTATTTGAAGTTGATAGTAAAACCACAGACCAACACCTCCCATCTTAAAAAATTGACGATGTCGATGAGGCCTCGAACTTCTCAAATAGTTAGGAGGGATCTGAGCGACGGCGTCCGCATCGACGGCTCACAGGGCCCTCCACTTGTGATGTTTGTCGCTGGTCATCGATGGACTGGAAAAAACAAAGTGAAGTGCAGCCTGATTTTGTATTCGTTTGTTCTGTAACGAGACATTATGGGTTCACTTACACACCAGCCCACCACCATCCACATAGAGAATGAGGCTCCGGGCTCCTGCTGAGCCCTACTCCTGTGTGGCCCAGGAGGACCCCGGGCAATGAGGAAAATAGAACAAACAACTGCGATTTTTTGCCTTGGGTCAATTTTACTACCCGAGTTGCTGCCGTCGAGAAATATGTGTTTGCAGTTGTGACAGTTGTATGGTACTTGAGGTCTACGTACTCATCTAGGTGTTGTTACAGGAAATGTATACTGAGTCGTGAAACACTAGACCGTGGTTTTTGTCAGGTATTAGTGACTAAAAGTTTAATCCTTCCCCGTTGTTTCTTACTTGTAAGCATGCAAAGACACTCTCATGTGTATGAAAAAAGGTTAAAGTAAGACTATGATGTACGTTCCACGAAGGTACCATGAAACCTCTAAGTGCATGTATTGAATGTGTACACTGAATGGAGAGTGTATTATATAGGGATGATTAACCATGAATGGGATTGGTCAACATCAATATCACTGGCAATAAACAACACCTACCTCTGGTCAAGCGACCCATGATGCAAGGACTGTTACGGGAAGCCTAGAGGTGTAGGCAAGAGAGATAAGTTGCGGCAACCACAGAACACCAACCGATATCTCTGTACATGGCCAAGAGGTACTTGGAGCTCAAGCATGGCTTGTCCATGTGGAAGCAGGGCAAGCGAAAGAAATTATAGCTACCAAGGCAACAACAATGACCTTGACACCTGAGAAGTTCGCATCAATACTAGAGGAGTTTGTGACACTCATCAAGGAGTTTGAAGGGGATTTTCCCAAATAATTTCCTTGAGAGCTACATCCACAAGAGAACATTGATCATCAAATTGACCTGAAGCCGGCCAGTAGATTGACGGTGAAGGGTACCTATCGGATCAGCGTCCACGAGGTGACCAAAATCAAGAAGCAGCTGGACGAGATGCTCCTCCAGGGGTTCATCAGACCGTCCATGTCATCCTAAACAGCACACAAGCGTTTTGTAAAAACAAGAAAAAAGAGAGACACAGATGTGCATGGAATACGGAGTGTTCAAAAAATTTACCATCAAGAATTCCTGCCCTCTTGTGTGAGCCGACGGAGCTTTTCACCAACCCTATGGGGCCATTTTTTTTGGGCAAAGTCAACCTCCGCAGTGGCTATTATCTTATCCACATATATGATTAAGATCTTGAGAATATGGTATTCTACACCAGATACGTGCACTTTGAGTTCATGTTCATGCCGTTTGGACTCAAAATTTTCCTCGCAACATTTATGGTGCCGATAAGCAACATCTTTTGCCCGTATCTTGTTGACTTCGTGGTCTTGTATCTCAACAAAGTTCTGGTACACAAAGAGAGAAGTTTTTTAGAAAACGCTCAAAATGTGACTTTAATCACCGATCGATCAAGTTTTTGGACTACATCATCGACGGACGCATCACCATGGACCCAAAAAAAGTGGAGGTGGTCGCTGATTGGTTGATGGATATGAATGTTCAGAATGTCCAGGTATTTTGTGCTAGTGCACCTACTACCGTCAATTTGTAAAGGACTACACAAGAGTGTGAGTGCCCCTCTTTGACCTCACCCAAAGACCACCGAGTGGAATTGGAGGACAGAAAACAGGTAGCATCTAAAAATTTGAGAAACACCCTAACCTTGATGCCAGCCTTACAATTGGTAGATACAATGGTGGACTACATCATGGCCACCTAGGTATCCAATCAAGGCATCGGATCCGTTCTCATCCAAGACAACGGTGGTGGAGAACAACCGGTCGCGTATGTGTCGAAGAAACTACACGGACCGGAACTCAACCACCCGTTATACGAGAAAGAAATGCTCGCAGTCATGCATGTATTCAAAACATGGTGGTGGTACCTGGAATGTCGGCGATGCGTCGTCCGCACCAACCATCATGTGCAAAGAAATCTCAAGACACAGCCAAATCTAAGTCGTCGGAAAACATGATAGATGGAGTTTGTAGAGTCCAACTTCGACTACGACATGAAGTTCCGACCTAGAGAAACCAATCCAGCGGATGCTCTGAGTCAGCGTCTTAATTTGATGGCCGAGATCAATGTGGTGCTCATCAGCTGAGTCCCGTACCTTGCGAGACTCTTTACGAGGGATTACAAGGAGTTCAACGGATGCGACAAAACCAAGTTCTAGTTTGTAGACCCCTACTAGCAACGATGATTCACTTGCCATGTTGTCGTTCCACCAATGAGGAATTGTGAAGGATGATATTGGAGGAATGTGCAAGATGAAGCTCTGATTGTCAACATGGCGATTGGCCATTGCAGCCTGCCTGCATGTGAGTGGCCTCAAGTCGAGGGGTCACCAAGACAGTGACATAACACCCCCATGACCTATGGATGCCATGTGCCATAAGTGCACAAAGGACACACACAGACAACAATGAGCCACAAGTAGGAGTAAGGAGGCACAAAAGCATGTAAGTGGGCAACACGGGGTAGAAATGGGATGACAGAGCAGAATGAGACCGGGACACATCAACCGGGACTGGCTCGGAGAGACTGGAGACCAACAGCTAGGACAACCACCTAGAACTTCCCACTGGAGAATGCCTTGGTGAGAAAGTCAGCACGCTGCTGATGTGTGAAAAATCCAATCAGGCGCACATCACCACACGCAATGCATTCACAGACAAAGTGATGTTCAATGTTGATGTGCTTTGTGCGAATGTGATGCGTGCCATCCTGCTCAACAATGACACGCGTGCTTTCATTGTCTTAGCAAAGAGTGATGCAACGGATGGGCTGGCACAAATGCCACATCAGACGACACAACAAAACACTCTCACAGACACCAGCACCCAAAGCAACATAATTCGCCTCAGTTGAGCTGTGCACGGCACATCCTTTCTTGCAGATCTTCCAAGATACTATGGTGCCGCCAATGAGGAAGTTGTAACCTGACCGGCTGCATGCCTCACGGTCTTGAGTCCAATTGTTGTATGTATATCCATCAACAATGTCAGAGAGCTGGGTGTGAACATACAAGTTGAGAAGGGGTGTGGATATGATATAGCGGATGACACAGAACGCCGCCTCAAGATGGAGGTGACGGGGACATTGGGAGAACTGGGACAAGAAGTTGACGGCAAATGCAGCATCAACACGTGTGGTAGTACCGAGAAACATCAGAGAATTGATGACCTGGAGGTAGGTCGTAACATCCATCTCCTCCCTCAACCGCACAGGATCAATGATCTTCAAAAGTCTCTCTCTAGTATGCATCTTAGGCATAGAATTGTGGGGGAAAACAGTGAGGAGACCTGTGAACCACTCTCCATGAGATCAGACATGCCCGGCATGGTGCACAGTGAGCATGCTACGCGACCGGTCAGTCTTAGTCTCCATACCCAAGAAAACGCGGGCAGGGCCAAGATCCTTCATCTTGTACGCAGACTGTAGGAGGTCCTTCACAGCCCGGACAATATGGGGATCTGGAGAGGCAATGAGGAGATCATCGACATAGACCATGATGGCAAGAAATGGTATGGCGGGTCACTCACAAAGAGACAGGGTCAACCAGACTATGACAGTACCCCCCGCACTCAAGGGTGGTACAAATATCAAGATTTGAGCAGCGCGAAGACTGCTTCAGCCTGTACAACACCTTGTGTAAGTGCCAGGTACGATCGGAACCATGTTCAAAGCGAGGCTGCTGAGTGACGTTGATCTTCTCATCGAGGCGACTGTGCAATAATCTGTTGTTGACATCCATCTGGTGCAGTTCCCAGTGGTGCCTTGGCAATGTTTTACTTCTCCACAAGGGTAAAGGTGGCATCATATTCTACTCCGGGCACTTGGGAGGATCCCTTGGCCATCAAGTGAGCCTTGTAGCATTCGATGAAGCCACGCGGCTTGCACTTGCGCCTGAACACCCAACATGCAGCTATGGCATTGCGACCTGGTGGAAGATCCACCATTTCATAAACACCATGCTTTGTGAGCTCCTCGGTGAGCTCCTCGCGAATGGCCTGCTCCCAAAGTGCCGCATCAGGAACAAAGCTCATATGAGGGACTGTATCTGGATCAGGTTGGAGGTCAGTGGTACCTTGAGCGGCTAGAGCAATGGCGACTGAGGCGTGGTGTGCGACAGTTTCAGACTTAGAAGCAATAACAACACAAAAGAACTCAGCCGTGATCAGAGAGTAGCAGCCTGCAGAGTTTGGCTGGACAACAATGGTTGATAGCCCAAGTGCACCAAGACCAGTGTCAAGAGGAGCCTGCACACGGTGTGAGGGAGAAGGANCACAAAATGGACACCAAGCGATGTCAAGAAGTGAAGAGTTGGACCAATGAAACCACCAACATGATCGGAATGAAGTATCTGTAGTGTGCATTGACATGCACGTTCTGCGTGGACGAGCAAAGACTCAATAGTAGGCCCAACATAGGTCTTCAAGTGGAGTGAGTAAGTCTTGCAAAAACGAGAGTAGTCATCAGTGAGACAGAGGATGTAATGACCACCATCGAGAAACTCAACCAGAAATGGTCCCATCACATGAGCATGGAAAAGTACAAGCAGCTCATGGCTGCGTGATTCAGACACAAGAAACGGGGTGTGATGCATCTTGCCTTTTGCACAGTTCAAGCAATCAGCAGTGCAGGGAGTAGAGAAGGTGGCGGNAGCAATAACAACACAAAAGAACTCAGCCGTGATCAGAGAGTAGCAGCCTGCAGAGTTTGGCTGGACAACAATGGTTGATAGCCCAAGTGCACCAAGACCAGTGTCAAGAGGAGCCTGCACACAGTGTGAGGGAGAAGGAATGGCAGGGCGTGACGGACCAGAGCGATTGACAGAGGGAGCAGCATGAGAGCATGACTACAGAGGCCTGAGAAGTCCACCCGGAGCCCGGCAAAAGGGAGGAGGGTCAAAAGAGGGCAAGGGTATGACTGAGTCCGTAGCCAAGGGAATCCGTATTGGAGTAACCAATGGTAGAGAAGTGAGAGATGGTGGGACTGGCAAGGACCCCTGCGACAATGTCAGAGAAGATGACAATGACGGTGTAGACATGACAGCATGTTCCACAACAGTGGCTGATGCAAAGAGAGGTGGCGCTGTACGCGATAAGAGAGATGCCGGCGAGGATGGAGTTCCTGACAAAGACTGAGACAAGGACACAAGAGAAGGTGCAATGGGGAGAGGACGCAGCCACCAGGGCCAATGAGGATGTGGACAATGGTGCACCCGCTAGTGCAGAAGTCAGAGGTGATGGAACATAGGCGGGAGACACGGACGGAGCGGAGGCACTGCCCTAAGGCCATCTGACCCACGAGCATCCCTTTAAGGGAAGAGACGCGGTCGACAATTTCACGACCAAGTTTTGTTGAAAAAACAGAGCATCACAAGGTTCAATGACGCGTGCACGACCAACATCTCAGAAGCACCAAACTTTGGCTTGCAGGGAGAAACCAAGGAACAGACAAATAAGACAGTGGCAGGAGAGCTTCCCATTACGATAATCTTGAGGAAGCCATACGCATTCAACGCTCCCCCCCACACGAGCCAGAAGCAGGTCAACACGACAACCATACTAGCGCTCGTAGGAAGCGGACCATGATGAACCCGGTTCCACACCCATGTCATGTACTTTATGGCCTCATCAGCAAAGGCTTAAGAGAGATCACACTCAAGCAACATGGAATTGACATCGTCATCCAGGGTGCTGTTTCAACATTCTGAGACACCATTTTGTTCTGGGATACATGTAGCAGACGACACAAAATGGACACCAAGCGATGTCAAGAAGTGAAGAGTTGGACCAATGAAACCACCAACATGATCGGAATGAAGTATCTGTAGTGTGCATTGACATGCACGTTCTGCGTGGACGAGCAAAGACTCAATAGTAGGCCCAACATAGGTCTTCAAGTGGAGTGAGTAAGTCTTGCAAAAACGAGAGTAGTCATCAGTGAGACAGAGGATGTAATGACCACCATCGAGAAACTCAACCAGAAATGGTCCCATCACATGAGCATGGAAAAGTACAAGCAGCTCATGGCTGCGTGATTCAGACACAAGAAACGGGGTGTGGTGCATCTTGCCTTTTGCACAGTTCAAGCAATCAGCAGTGCAGGGAGTAGAGAAGGTGGCGGCATCCTAGCCAATGGCAGGCTGATGACAAAGCAAGCTGCGTACGGTGGTGATGTACACATGGCAGAGGCGTCGATGCAGTAGGCAAACATGCTCTGGGGAGAGTAAGGGAGCAACATGACCATGAGTAAAAACGACTGTGGGCGGAGTGGATGAAAAGAACGGAACTCAATACAATTTTTCACACCAGAGACAACGAAGAATTTCGCAACCTGAGGACTGGAGAGAGACAGTGCCAATGCCACGAGATGCAACAAAATCCATACCCTCATCATCAAGGGTGGTGACAGACAGCACACTGACTTCCAGTGAAGGCACGAACAGAACATTGGACAGAAATAGATCACCGTCAGGGCAAAAGAAACACACGACGCCAACACCCTGGACTGGAATCATCTGTCTTGATCCTATACGAACCAATTAAACATCATCAATAGGCCCCAACGACTCAAATGCAAGATGCGGAGACTTCAGGTGATGAGTGGCTCCAGAGTAAATGATCCAAAATCCACGTGACACACATGTAGTTGACGTGCTGTGACATGCGACAATACTGACCGTCAGCCCAGCAGAGAATGACACGTGTCCAGAGAAAGCTGCTAAGCAACGAGGGTATGAGACATGTTGCCAGTCTTCAACCCACGCACCATCAATATCGAGAATACCCAACGTCGCTTCCCGGAGGGCTCCATCCGACTCACAGTGGTGACTTCCAGACCCAACAGCAAGACTCACACCGCAGGAGGCAGCTGGAGGTCGAGGTTGAGGAGACCAATGCGGAGAAAGGTGATGCCGTGCGTAGATCCATTGGTGGAAATGCCGAGTTTCCCGAAGAGAATGGGATACCCAAAAATGAACGAGGAGATCCCCTGTAGAGAACCGAGGAAGACCTCATGTCCGGCGTGCCAACCCCACAGATGGATGCTGAAAGAGAGGGAGTGAATGCCTGGGAACAATCGTATGAANACGAGCCAGAAGCAGGTCAACACGACAACCATACTAGCGCTCGTAGGAAGCGGACCATGATGAACCCGGTTCCACACCCATGTCATGTACTTTATGGCCTCATCAGCAAAGGCTTAAGAGAGATCACACTCAAGCAACATGGAATTGACATCGTCATCCAGGGTGCTGTCTCAACATTCTGAGATACCATTTTGTTTTGGGATACATGTAGCAGACGGCACAAAATGGACACCAAGCGATGTCAAGAAGTGAAGAGTTGGACCAATGAAACCACCAACACGATCGGAATGAAGTATCTGTAGTGTGCATTGACATGCACGTTCTGCGTGGACGAGCAAAGACTCAATAGTAGGCCCAACATAGGTCTTCAAGTGGAGTGAGTAAGTCTTGCAAAAAAGAGAGTAGTCATCAGTGAGACAGAGGATGTAGTGACCACCATCGAGAAACTCAACCAGAAATGGTCCCATCACATGAGCATGGAAAAGTACAAGCAGCTCATGGCTGCGTGAGTCAGACACAAGAAACGGGGTGTGGGGCATCTTGCCTTTTGCACAGTTCAAGCAATCAGCAGTGCAGGGAGTAGAGAAGGTGGTGGCATCCTAGCCAATGGCAGGCTGATGACAAAGCAAGCTGCGTACGGTGGTGATGTACACATGGCAGAGGCGTCGATGCAGTAGGCAAACATGCTCTGGGGAGAGTAAGGGAGCAACATGAACATGAGTAAAAACGACTGTGGGCGGAGTGGATGAAAAGAACGGAACTCAATACAATTTTTCACACCAGAGACAACGAAGAATTTTGCAACCTGAGGACTGGAGAGAGACAGTGCCAATGCCACGAGATGCAACAAAATCCATACCCTCATCATCAAGGGTGGTGACAGACAGCACACTGACCTCCAGTGAAGGCACGAACAGAACATTGGACAGAAATAGATCACCGTCAGGGCAAAAGAAACACACGACGCCAACACCCTGGACTGGAATCATCTGTCTTGATCCTATACGAACCAATTAAACATCATCAATAGGCCCCAACGACTCAAATGCAAGATGCGGAGACTTCAGGTGATGAGTGGCTCCAGAGTAAATGATCCAAAATCCACGTGACACACATGTAGTTGACGTGCTGTGACATGCGACAATGCTGACCGTCAGCCCAGCAGAGAATGACACGTGTCCAGAGNAAATGGGGGAATTGTGACTAGAGCAAGAACGAGTTTAAAGCCTAAGGGAAAAATTGGGGTTAGCCTATGGAGAGTTGGAAGATACCTTTACATCCGGGTGCAATTCCCACAAACCATTGGTCTCCCGAGACAGTGGGACAAACCCCCAAATTTCCGGGTCTCGGCCTGAAAGAGCACGAGAGAGGGGAACGGAGATGCCAAAAGGGAAATGTGAAAAGGAAAAAAAATTCAGGGTCAACACTAAAGGCAAAAGTCACAATGGTTGGAGACATGCAGGAGTAAGCCCCGAGAGGGGCTGCCGAGTAGGTGGACCCAAGAACTCCCCGGGCCCTTGTTTTGGTTTTCTTTTTGTTTCTTTGTGGAGACCAGAGCTTGAAACTGCATGGCTCTGCGAGCAACGGGGCTGTGCAATCGACGTAGACTCACGGCTTTGTCCATTGACCGGCGAGTCGCTGCTGGGTGCACCTACTGTGGGGATGGACAGTTTCCAAGAAACCATGTGCTTCTGCGGGGAGCTATTATGCTACATGCTGCTGTTGCTGCAAGCTGCTGCACTATATGTTGCTGTTGCTACAAGCTGATGCTACGCTGCATGGTACATTGCAAGATCTGGCTGCGAGATTCTGCGCGACAAGCTGCTGCTGCTGTGAGCTCCTGTGCTACTTTCGATGGCCGATGGTGCTGATGCAGCTGCCGAATACTACTGCTGCTATTGGCTGTCACTGTGGGGCGATGCCGCTGCTGATATTGAAGTGCGAGGATAGCACATGACCTTGCGCTTTTGTAGTAAATTGTCGTGCTACTGCAGAACGAAGCACCATCACAAAAGAAGGGCAACGGCAACAATGCCCAGTTCGTAGGTGAGGAGTGGGCAGCGAGAGTACTTCCTGAGCTTTCTAAGATAGAGCCAACACCAGAGATGCTACTGCCACGGGGTACGTGGTAGCACCGTTGCTGGTGGATCGGCAAAGAAACCTAAGGGGCGCAAGGGTGCAGCCGTAACCTTCAGTTGTTATTGCTGCCACGACGAAGATTGCTGTGGTTGTGGCAGAGAGTGCCACAGGAGAGAGTTGTTGCGGTTTAGATAGCCGTTGTTTGTAGCTGCTTATGTTGCTTTGACGGCTCAGAGCGGCAACATAGGTCCGTAGCTTTGTTGTGCGTGCTTGTTTCCGCGGAGATGGCAGGCGCAACGAGTGAACTATTGCCAAGATTTTGGCAGCATTCCTTCTCCGGTTCTGCCAGAGTACTACATGGTGTGA
>SZWC01000470.1:118457-131148 GCA_023375785.1 Penium margaritaceum
GCACATAGGAAGGTGCAATATGAAGGTGGGATTGTCAACATAGTGGTCGACCATTGTATCTTGCCTCCATGTGAGTGGCGTCAAGTCCAGAGGTCACCGAGACACTGACATAACAACAGTGTTGAGCGTTGGCGATCACTTCCTCAGCTCCAAGAACATAGAACTTCCTGGAAAGTTCCTTGCAAAGCTTAAACCCATAGGGTTTGGACCATGTGAGATTGAGCGAATGGCTGAAAACATGGCTATCCACATAAGCAAGCTCATGCACTACCGAGACCCCAATATGAACTTCCCCAGCAGAGACGTTACACCTCCACCTCTTGTACAAGTGGACAGGGATAAGGAATATGTATTTGAAGGCATCCCCAGACATCAATGCTGTGAAAAAATGACCACGTATCTGGTCAATTCGCACGGCTACAACGTTGTGAAAAACAGCTGGGAGGCCTACCACGACCCCCGGGACGTCGATCACCTGATCAATGGCTACTACCATCGTCACTGGCCTACGTCTACTAAAACAACAGGATGTTGCGGCTAAAAGGGGGAAGGGCTTACGTCCTTCACGTACACAAGTCCGTATAATCTACAAGTGGGCATTTTTGACATGACATTCATTGCCCACCACGCATTGATCTCCAGGTTTTGATGTTGTATGATTGAGGATATCTTGGCTAATTATGGATGAGGGAAGAACGTGAGGGAACAATGGAGGAGACACAGAGTACCCTCAGCCACACATCGCCATGGACATGCCAAGCCACTTAGAATTTGCAGGTTTATGAGAAAACGCGCAACAAGGAACAAGAGCGGTGAGTCACAGTTCACAGTACTCATCCTCGATGGGAGCGAGCGAGCAAGCAGTGAGCTTGCTTCGTTCGCTCCCTTTCGAGCCTATGATTTGAGCAAGCACCTTCTAATAGGCATATGTCCCATCCGAGTAAACCACAAACAGGTCGGCACAAAGTAGCCCTGTTTAACAACCCGGTTGCACCCATACTGAGCACGCGGGTGAGAAATAACGCATGTCAGTAAACAATGAGAATATGCAAGCACGGTGAGGCGTGCTAGTTTCTTGGATGGAGCAGTTTGCCCGGTGAGAGCATGCGCCGACACAAGTGCCAGCATGGAGTGTTGTCTCTCCTCTGGTCAGCCACCAGTACAAGTGTGGTGCGTGTGCAGCAAGGCCAGAGGTCACTATGTGGTCGTGACACATAAACCAACACTCTCCCATGACTCACAGCCAAACTACACACAGACTGTCACAGTCACAACAGCGACGTCACGAGTTGTGACACATGACTATAAAAAANTGGAGAGTTGGAAGATACCTTTACATCCGGGTGCAATTCCCACAAACCATTGGTCTCCCGAGACAGTGGGACAAACCCCCAAATTTCCGGGTCTCGGCCTGAAAGAGCACGAGAGAGGGGAACGGAGGTGCCAAAAGGGAAATGTGAAAAGGAAGAAAAATTCAGGGTCAACACTAAAGGCAAAAGTCACAATGGTTGGAGACATGCAGGAGTAAGCCCCGAGAGGGGCTGCCGAGTAGGTGGACCCAAGAACTCCCCGGGCCCTTGTTTTGGTTTTCTTTTTGTTTCTTTGTGGAGACCAGAGCTTGAAACTGAATGGCTCTGCGAGCAACGGGGCTGTGCAATCGACGCAGACTCACGGCTTTGTCCATTGACTGGCGAGTCGCTGCTGGGTGCACCTACTGTGGGGATGGACAGTTTCCAAGAAACCATGTGCTTCTGCGGGGAGCTATTATGCTACATGCTGCTGTTGCTGCAAGCTGCTGCACTATATGTTGCTGTTGCTACAAGCTGATGCTACGCTGCATGGTACATTGCAAGATCTGGCTGCGAGATTCTGCGCGACAAGCTGCTGCTGCTGTGAGCTCCTGTGCTACTTTCAATGGCCGATGGTGCTGATGCAGCTGCCGAATACTACTGCTGCTATTGGCTGTCACTGTGGGGCGATGCCGCTGGTGATATTGAAGTGCGAGGATAGCACATGACCTTGCGCTTTTGTAGTAAATTGTCGTGCTACTGCAGAACGAAGCACCATCACAAAAGAAGGGCAACGGCAACAATGCCCAGTTCATAGGTGAGGAGTGGGCAGCGAGAGTACTTACTGAGCTTTCTAAGATAGAGCCAACACCAGAGATGCTACTTCCACGGGGTACGTGGTAGCACCGTTGCTGGTGGATCGGCAAAGAAACCTAAGGGGCGCAAGGGTGCAGCCGTAACCTTCAGTTGTTATTGCTGCCACGACGAAGATTGCTGTGGTTGTGGCAGAGAGTGCCACAGGAGAGAGTTGTTGCGGTTTAGATAGCCGTTGTTTGTAGCTGCTTATGTTGCTTTGACGGCTCAGAGCGGCAACATAGGTCCGTAGCTTTGTTGTGCGTGCTTGTTTCCGCGGAGANGCGTGCTAGTTTCTTGGATGGAGCAGTTTGCCCGGTGAGAGCATGCGCCGACACAAGTGCCAGCATGGAGTGTTGTCTCTCCTCTGGTCAGCCACCAGTACAAGTGTGGTGCGTGTGCAGCAAGGCCAGAGGTCACTATGTGGTCGTGACACATAAACCAACACTCTCCCATGACTCACAGCCAAACTACACACAGACTGTCACAGTCACAACAGCGACGTCACGAGTTGTGACACATGACTATAAAAAAAATCATGATACAACAGCTCAGCCCGGAACATCACGAGTGCACAACAGTCCAACAGCAGGAATTGCTGCCTTGAAGATGTTATTGCTCAGTGCCTTTGTGAGGAAGTCAGCTTGCTGCTTTTTGGTGTCAACCCACACAATCTGAACATCACCTACAGCTACACGCTCACGCACAAAATAATGTTCAGCATTGATATGCTTTGTGCAAGCATGATGCATACCATCGTGCTCAGCAATCGCCTTTGTGCTTTGATTTTCGCAGTGCAGAGCAATGCAACAAATAGGAACACGCAACTTCTGCAACAAGTGACAAAGCCACACACTCTCACACGTGTTAGCGCCAATAGCAACATACTTAGCCGCACTAGAAGTGCGTGCAACACAACGTTGCTTACCACTCTTCCACGAGATCGCTGTCCCCCCAACAAGAAAGATATACCCCGTGCGACTGCGAGCATCCACATAATCACTGTCATTGTACCCATCCAAAATCACAAATGGCTGTGCCCAATAATAGAGCCCAACTCAAGCCGTAGAGAGTGCATACGTAATGACATGCAAGGCTGCCTCCATGTGGCGTTACCTGGAGGATTGTAAGAACTGGACGTGAAATTTCACAGCAAAGGCAACGTCTATTCGCATGCTGGTAGCCAGGTACATTAGGGACCGAATCACTAACAGGTAATCATTCACATTCACTTGCTCCTCCAACTTCAACACGTCCAGTGTCTTCAGCAATCGCTGTCCGGCGGTCGTCACTGGCGTGTTAGCAGTGGGCGAAGACGTAAGGAGGGGGGTGAAGCACTCCCCCAGGCTCCTGACATAATCACCCTGGTGAATATAAAGAGCGTGAAGAGTGCGGTCACGCTCTATCTCCATGCCTAGAAAGACACGAGGCAGACCAAATTCCTTCATCTTGTATGCGGACTGGAGCAAGGAATTCACAGTCGCAATCGCCTCTTGGCTCGAAGGCGCAATCGGCAAGTCATCGACATACATAAGGATGGCAGTGAACAGTGCCGGCACTTTGGTGACAAAGAGTGAAGGGTCAAGTGTACTTTGTCGGTACCCTCCTTTCTCCAGGGTGGAGGCGATCTCCTGATTCCAACACCTAGGAGAATGCGTAAGGCAGTAGAGGGCCTTGCGCAGTCTCCAAACTGTGTCAGTGCCGTCTGTGAATCCTAGAGGCTGGACCATGTAAAACTACTCATCCAACCGTCCGTATAGGAAGGCGTTGTTGACGTCCATCTGCTCAAGTTCCTAGTCATGGTGTGCGACAAGACTGAGGAGAGCGCGAGCAGTGGTGTAGCGTCCGACGGGAGCAAATGTCTCGTTGAAGTCAACACCTGGGACGTGGGAGAACCCCTTGGCAGAAAGACGTGTCTTGTTTTTGTCAAGCTCGTCGTCGGGTTTGTACTTCTGCCTGAACACCCAGCGGGTGTCAATGGCCTTGTGACTGGGGGTAGATCGACCAGCTCGTATACAAAATGATTGTCTAGAGGTCTCAACTCATCTCGCGTGGTAGCCTCCCACTGCTGTGAGCCAGGCGTTGCACGTGCCTGTCGGACGGTGGTTGAATGAGGCAACGGGGGCGACGCTGTAGTAGTCGTAAGACACTTTGCGACACTGCTGAGCATTGCGGCTTCAAGTGCACATTCATAATCCGTCAAGAGGAGCATATACCCAAGGACATAGGTGGGATGGAAAACCCCTATGGCCAGGCCTAAGGCATCCATGCCGGTCGGCATGGCTGGCGACTGCTAAGAGTGAGACTGTGACGGTCAGGAGTAGGACGCCAAGACGCTGGAAGAGTGGGTGGGGAGAGCACTGAAGCGTCCACCATGGACAATGGGTGAAACAGGTGTAGGACCGGGAGGAGTATCGGGTGCCGCCATGGTAGGAAAAGGCGGGCTTGGGACAGTGAAGGGGAGTGGACAAGAGGGCGTCGCAGAAGTGTGCGTAGGAGACAAGGACTCAGAGGAAGCAGGAGAGGAGGACTGAATAGGGGAAGGCGGAGAGCTATGCGACATGGCCTAAGGGGGCACTACGGACTGTGAGGACATTGTGTCTAACGCCTGGGGACGCGACGAGGGAGAAGGATGCATGGAAGGACGGGCAACAGGGAGTGCAAGAGGTGGAGAAACAGGAGGACCAACCTCCCCACAAAATCGAGAGAGCGGCAACAGGGCTGTAGTGGGGGCAGGGTGACTCAAGTCACGAAGAAAGAGGGACTCAAAGAACAGTGCGTCACGAGACTCGACAACCCACTGGCGTTCCGGATCCCAGAAACGCCAGGCCTAAGACTGGGTAGGAACACCTAGAAAGGGACAAAGGCACCCACGCGGAGAGAGCTTTCCCTCGCAAAGGTCATCGTGGAGCTAGACAGACACGATGCTATCCCAGGCACGAGCAAGGCGGAGGTCGGCACGAGTGCCGTACAAGCGCTTGAAGGGAGTGACTGTGCTAGGGAGGGGACCGTGGGGTACACGATTCCACACCCACGTCATGTAACACATTGCCTTGAAGGCAAAGAGAGACGGAAGACCAGAATCAAACAACTGGATGTGGACACTATTGGCTAGAGTCCGATTCCAGCGTTTAGAGACCCCATTCTGTTGGGGTGTGTAAGGAGCGGACGTCTCCAGACACACCCCTTTGGACTCGAGGAGCCAGGTGGTGGTACCACGGAACTCACTGCCGCGGTCACTTCAAAAGACACGTAGGGACCACTGATTCGACCATTCATCCCGGAGAAGCCAGGGCTCAAGAACCGAACATACATCGCTCTTCTGACAAAGGGAAAAAATCCAACGAAAAACGGGAGAAGTCATCCATTAGACACATGACATACCACCTAGTACCCCCTAGGAACTCATGGGGAAGGAGACCCATGACATTAGCGTGAACAAGATCAAGGGGGTGGGACAGCTGGGACGTAGACAAAGAAAAAGGGGGGCGAAGCATCTTGCCCTAGGCACACTCCACACAGTCAAAAGGGCAAGGTGACGGAAAAGTGGAAGGAGACAAGCCAAAAGGGGGGTGGAGGTAAAGCATGCTCTCGATGGCATCCGTGTGAACATGGCCAAGGCGGCGATGCAAGAGCTAAATGTAGTCAGGGGAGAGAGAGGGAGCAACATGGGCAAATGTTGGTCAACAGAGGAGGCTGAGGGTACAAGCAAGGGAACATGGTAAAGCTTTTCACATTTGACACCCTGAAGGACAACACGACTAGAGAAACGGAGGCGGACTGAGCCAACACCCTGACTGGCTGAGAAATCTATGCATAGATCATCGAAAGAGGTCACCAAAAGCAGGCTGAGCTCTAAGGAGGGCATGTATAGAACACCAGGCAAGAGCAGCACACCACTCGGACCAACGAAGCGAACAACACCGACACCTTGAACGGGTAGCAACTGGCCAAGCCCGGTGGGCACAAAGCACACGGGACGAGCAGGACCCAACGAAACGAAGGATGCACGATCAGACTTCATGTGATGGACGACTCTCAAGGCAGGAACCCAGAAGCCACCAGAACCATGAACACTTGGAAGGACACCACAAGTGGCAACTCTCCTGACAGGAAGGGAGGACGTATCGCAGACGACGAGACGACGCGGGAGGAAAAAGGACTGCCAGTGGTTGACCCATAGAACAGACGCAGACGAAGACCCAGGAACATGACCTGAGAGATCCTCACAAAGAACAGAGTCAGACGGACATGAGTGACCTCTGGCCAATGCAGTCACACTCTCACCTCCATGGTAAGAGTGTGACTACATTGGCCAGAGACGTTGCATAAGGGATTTCTCCAGCTGGCGCTCGCCGTCAACGGACGCTATAGGCGATGGAGTAGCGGACCTTGAGGGAGGAGGGAGCCACGGAGGGGAAAAATAGGCCGGAGAGGGTGGCCCGGCGTAGACGGGTGCCCCATCCGGCGGCGGCCAGCCCCAAGGGTATGGCAAAGGTACAAAGTGAAAGCCAGTGGGAGAGTAGGCCTGGACGGAGGAGGAGGTGACTGGCTGAGACGACGTGCTGGAGCGGGACCTGGAGCTGGTGCCTGTCAAAGAAGATGTGGTGAAGCCGCTGGAGAGTGCCCAGTGGGCACGCATAATGCGCGCAAGGCGCAGGTAATCAGGTGGTGCAGGGTACTTCCAAGCAGAATGCTCGAAAGTACCGCATTCCCGCAGCCCACCACCTTGCCAGGGACACGAGGCAAGGCGGAGTCGAAGGGTTTCACCTTGCCACGACGCCTGGCCCGACCACGGCCATGGCCCTGAGAGGTGAGAGCCATGGCGGTACAGGTAAAAGAGGTGGTGGAGGAAGAAACGATGGAGGAAATGGAGGAAATGGAAATGGACGAGGAGGTTATGTCAACAACAGTAATGTCGATGGCGGCAGAGCGATGGAAGTGCTTTTTCTGGAGGCTGGTCCAACATCCAGGAAGGTGCTCATCGACGAAGTCCCAAAGGACTCCTACACGAGGAGGGGACCGTGGGGGCACGGGATGAGACGCGAGGCGCTGCAACTCATCTGGTTTAGTATCAAGGAGGAGGTCAGATAGCTGGGGGATTAGCCCATTGACCATGGTGAGCATAGAACACAGTTGCCCAGGGGCGGCGCCACAGAGCTCACGAAGGAAACTTGAGCCTGCGGGCCCAATACGCATCAGCCAATTCTTCCGCACGCATGAGGAGCGTGTTACATTTCACGGTGAGCGCGCTTTGGACAGCCTGACCAATGACAATGCTCCGGCGACGCAGCATGGTGTATGCACTTATGGGCTTAATCGGCCACTGGTAAGCAAGGTCTACATTGTAAGTGCCAACATCATCGAATAGCGTCTCAGGCGCACCGACGATGAGGGCGCAGATAGCACGAGCGGACTCGTGAGCGACAGGATTCAAGGGGGGGGGGGGCGGCAGGAAAGTAGTACTGCCACAAGCGTTCCCCCTTAGCCCATGCATTGAAGCGAGTTTCCTAGGAGGAAAAGGCAAGACCAATGGCAAGGAGAGACGGTTGGGAAAAAGAACCATGTAGACGCGTGACGGCGGCGGGATTAGCTGCGGGTATGACATCGGTAGGCTCATGAGCATTAGTGCTACAAGCATACATCATGGAGGATGCCGCAGCATTGGCGCCAGCAAGAGCGTGAGATGGTAGCACAGCGGCAGTAGGCAGACGCTTGAGCACTATGGTGGCGATTGCGCTGTTTTCATTGGCAAGTTTGAGCCTGTCCTTAGCCTCTCGCTGAGCCTTGCAAGCGAGGTTGAGCTGACGCTGCAATTCTGCAATGACGGACTAGTCGTCACCAGGCATGGTGACGACGGATGGGCTTTGGCACAAGTTTTTGGAAGAGATCTCCCAGCCCCAATGGGCATGGGAAAAATGGGAGTGCCGGAGGCACGAAGCAAAGGTGGTGCACGACAACCCTCCCCAAGTCAGACAAGACAAGCAACAGTAGGAAGAGAAAAGAGACAGGCAGGCAGCGCAGACAAGTGGGATAAATAGCTTGAAATGCAACTGGAGGGAAAAAACGAGGGAGAGAAGCCTAGAGTGGAGGTACGACGGCGGCAGAAGTCGCAGCCAAGATGGAGACGGTAGATGCAGTTGGAACCAGCAAGGCTAGTGCGCCTGTGGTGATCGTTACACTAAGTGTGGTGGAGACAGCTACACTGGAGATGAGAGCGGTGACGACATTGGAGAGGGTCGATGGAGCTAATGACGCAGATGTTGCAGCCGTAGCAGTTGAGGTGCGGATTGTTGCTGCAGCAGCTGCTGTGGCAGATGCCGTTGATGCAATCGCTGAGACGAATGCGGATGTCGCTGTTGTAAACTGTGTGCCGATGTCCGCAGCTGCTGTAGCAATAGGGCCAATAACCATTGCAGCCTCAGTGTAGGCTTCAGTGGCTTGCCCAGCTGATGTTGAGGCGAGAGCACGCCAAGCCCCAGCTGGCGCTGCAAATGTGGCCGTGGCCGCTCTTCTTACGTCTATGATAGCAGTAGATACATGCGTGAGCACAACAATAGAAGCAGTGGTGTCGTCCAGTAGTGCGGCGTACATCTGAGAAACAGTCACGCTTTCGACGGTGGGGGCATTTGGTGGCACGTGCACCTCGGGAGAGTGAGGGGGAGAGGCGCTTACCGAGCGAGGACGTGACGACCCTTCGGGGTGTGCTTGTGGAGACCCAAGTGCGTTGTCACTCCCCCCACTTCGGCATGAGCGCGTGCGGCGGTTTGCTGACCTCCCCTCGTAGTAGGGGCCAAGTGGGGCCGCCTCTGCTACCTCACAAGACGTCAGCGTGCCTGGTGATGCCAAAGTTGTTGCGCTGGCCTCGTGCGTGCAGTGGAGAGGGCCGGTCGTGGAGCTTGCCGACCGGTACCCGCGAAGCTGTTTCCGTGGTGGTGCACGCTGTATACGTACGTGGATGTACTGCAGCCTGGCTTACATGAGGCAGACCGGAGCTAGGCTGTGATGCCGGCACTTGAGGGTGAGCAGGGGTAGAGTCGGCAGAGGGAGAAGACAGAGATGGAGCACGGCAGGGGCGTGGAGACAATCGTGGCAGGGTTTCGAGCACTTTCTTTCCTGCAGATCACAGCGGGAAGAGGCAAAAGGGCCTCAAGCTGCGGGATTGCATGTGCGGATGTGCGATGGCTATAGCATCGTGCGGGAGCGCAAGTGCGGGCGTGCAAAGGTGGCAACGACTGGTGGATAGCACTCCTTGCTGCCGTGGAGGCGAAGAAGGACAAAATCCTCTTCCCAGTCCTAGGCCGTGAGAGTAGGCAGACCGTGCTTGTGGCGGCGGCGGCGGTGGCGGCAAGAGCGTAAGGGCCAGGATTGGTTATGCTATGCTGTTTTTGCGTTTTTGCTCTAATACCAATGGATGAGGGAAGAATGCAAGGGAACAATGGAGGAGACACAGAGTAACCTCAGCCACATACCGCCGTGGACATGCCAAGCCACTTAGAAGTTGCTGGTTCACGAGAAATCGCACAACAAGGAACGAGAGCGGGGAGTTTCGGCTAATAGTAATCATCCTCGATGGGAGCGAGCGAGCGAGCAGCGAGCTCGCTTCGCTTGCTCCCTTTCGAGCTTGTGGTTTGAACCACCACATGTTAATGAGCAGATTTCCCATCCAAGTCAACCACAAACATGTCGGCACAAACTAGTCCTGTTTAACGACCCGGTTGCACCTATACCGAGCACGTGGGTGAGAAATAACGTATGTGCGTGAACAATGAGAATATGCAAGCATGGTGATGCGTGCTAGTTTCTTGGATGGAGTAGTTAGCCTGACGAGAGCGTGCGCCAACACAAGTGCCAGCATGGAGCGTTTTCTCTCCTTTGGTCAGTCACCTGCACAGGTGTGGTGAGTGTGTAGCAAGGCCAGAGGTCACGATGTGGTCCTGACACATGAACCAACACTGCATAGGCCTCTAATGTTCATTTCTTGAAGTTTCCGTCAACTTCGACCACCTTCTAGAATGGTCCACAGATTTTTCGCAAAAAATATCAATGTTTTGATATTTTTTGTTCACTTTTCAACGGTGCTAGACTTCAATAAAGATGCGTATTGATGTTCTCGAAGCCCCCCAACTTCTGAGGGGAGTTTCTCGAAGCATCCATTTATGGCGCAACCTCGCATACGTCGCTTGGCTCGATTGCTGATGTTTCGACATATGCCTCACTCTCATTGTCGACATTGTATGTGTGTGCTCGGTTCACTCAACACATTGATGTACATTTTCTACTTAAGACAGTGTCCATTTTTACCAGATTCTTGATTATTATTATTTAATGCGAATAATACCTGTTAGCTACCTACGTACCTTTGCTCGGAGTAACATGAACAATGTTTTGGAGAAGTCGAAAGTGACCTGATATCGCGTGAAAAATATGGAGAGTAAACGGCGGATGGGGCATTTTCACGTGTCGGCTATGGCGTCGCGCTAAACCGCCCTATTCCATAGACCGCGGTTCATGCCTACCAACCGCTAGTCTGTGACCAGCGACTGTTGCTTTACGGCGCCTCCGAGTCGCCAATTCCGCCAACCGTCCGGGACGGTCCGTCCCTAAGCGACAAACGCTGCCGACGTGGATTTGCTGGCTGGACAACACGAACTCGACCCCCCCCCCCCCCCCCCCCCCCCCCCCCCCACCCCCCTCACCCAACGCCCGGGTCCGCACTGACTGCCGCGGCTCCACATGTTGTTCACCAGCGGTTGCGTTTCCGCGTCGTGCTGGCGAGTCGCGCGACGGAGAGAAGGGAGACCATGACGACGACACCGAGGCGTCGTACCGTAGTCGAGCCGGCGTGCTGATCCCAACCGGGAAAGGGTCTGTTCCGTTCCGTTGTTTCGAGTCAACCTCTCACTGTGCGCGCATGTATCGTTTGTCTGCCTGCAAGGTTCGATGAGGAGGCTGATGCTCATTGTCGTCCAAGTGAAGTGCTTCTTGATACCTTGCTTGCTTGCTTGCGCGAGTG
This sequence comes from Penium margaritaceum, assembly GCA_023375785.1. NCBI lineage: Eukaryota > Viridiplantae > Streptophyta > Zygnematophyceae > Desmidiales > Peniaceae > Penium > Penium margaritaceum. The sequence continues at coordinate 129,615 of SZWC01000470.1, forward strand.
CCTGGTCGTGGGTGTCAACCTTTCCCAGCGAGCGAATTCACGATCCTGCGAGTTCCAGAACTGGAGAACGGGCGAGCCCCCTCTATCCCCCCCCCCCCCTCGCCGTCTTTTCCCGCCCTCTCCTATCCGCCAGTTTCGGCTCCGGGTTTCTCCCCTCACCCTGCAACCCGGCCATTGAAGCAACAGGAAATCTCGTGGCGGCAAACAATGAATCGAGCAAGAGAAGGCGGCCTCGCCGGCCTGTGCTACCACCGATTGGCGTCGACCCCGAGGCGCCGGCAGCGCGCTCAGTTGCTGACGCTAGCTTTGCTTCACGCTGCGAGCTTTGCGCTCGTGTGCGCGGCGCGTTGGCTGGCGCTCTCGCCCCTTACGGTCGCGGCGGCAGCGCCCATGACCGCCATATCCACAGCCGAGGAGCGCAACGCGGAGCCGGTCAGTTCAGTAACCCTGAACAACTCGCGCTATGCGGATGGCGGTTCGGATCGCGGCTCGGAAGCCAGGTACGAGGGCGACGGCGCTGGCGGCCGCAGCACGATCCGGTCTGTAGGTGAGTGGTCGAGGCGCACGACTCTTTTTCAACTGCTCCAAACAGTTTCCTCCTGGTTCTATCCTGTTGCTCGTCATGTCTTGTCCATTTGTCTATTTGTCCATTTTGTCCATCTTCGCCTCCCGCGTTCGCGTTTCTTTAATCCTCCTTCCATACAAATCTGTGCTGTCCAGGATCCGCGGTCCGACACGATCTGCTTTTTCCTTTGTACCTCTGGTCTTAGCTGCACTGCACTGCTATTCTTTCTGTGGCTGTACTGTACCTGTGCTGTGCGACACAGGCTGTGCCTGTTCAGTCCTCAGTGGTTCAGTTCCATGCTGTATGTTCTATCCTCATCCCTCCATCTCTTCGTCTCCTCATCCCTTCGTCTCTTCATCCCTTCGTCTCTTCATCCCTTCGTCTCTTCATCCCTTCGTCTCTTCATCCCTTCGTCTCTTCATCCCTTCATCCCTTTATCTCTGCATCTCTCTATCTCTTTATGTCTCTGCTTGTCCTTGCCACCGCACGTTGGATTTGCCCTTGGACATGGACATGGATTCTGTGCGTAGGAGTGGCAGGCTGCGGTACGTGCCCTGCAGGTGCGACGTGCGTGGACGGCAAGTGCAAGTGCAGGAGTGGCCTCAATCTCATCTTTGGAAAATGCGTTGGTGAGTGAGTGAGTGAGTGAGTGAGTGAGTGAGTGAGTGAGTGAGTGAGTGAGTGAGTGAGTGAGTGAGTGAGTGAGTGAGTGAGTGAGTAGCAGACCATTTTTCTCTGCAGTCTCCCTTTCTTTTGGAATGCAGTGCAGCGTCAAACAAGACCCCTTTTCTTTCCCTCTCATCTCCCCTCCCTTGGATGCAACAAGGATTGAGAAGAGGGGAAACGAGAAGAATAAGAAAAACAAAGAGTACAAATGGGAAGAGGAGAAAGGGAAAGAGGAGAAGAGGAAAAAGGAGTCTGGAAAGCCCTTGGCTGGTTTGCAAGGGACAAGGAGCATGAGGGGGAGAG
>SZWC01000470.1:167364-179539 GCA_023375785.1 Penium margaritaceum
TTGTTCCTTGCGAGCATAAAGACTGTTGGCTGAAATCATGCACATCCACTGTAAACTGCCCATTAAAGATCACTTTTACGATGGAAATCAACTTCCTGCTAGCGCATTGCTACCCCAATCAAGCCCTCATTACCACATGCAATGCTTTTATGTACACAATGATGCCGCATGTCATCGTGTTCAGAAATGCAATGCATTCCATCATTGTTGTAATTTAGAGAGATGTAATGGCAAAACTGCTAGATAAGATTGCTCCTCCAGATAGTTTCATGCATCCCAACACCTCGAGTGACATTCTCGGCCTCAATCCTACAATCTACAACATCGTCTTGTATGTGAATCTTCCATGAGACTAAACTTCACCCCAATGAGGAAGGTGTACTCTAAACAGGTGTACACACTGTGATCACAGGCTTCATAATTGTTGTTTCCATTAACCGTCACGATGAAAAACCTTAGGGCTAGAATGGACATCATGTAGCACACGACACAAACTGCTGCTTTGAAATAAAGGTAACATTGGAAATGGGAGGGTTGTGCCATGAATTTGAGTGATAATGTTTCTTCCGTTTACGTGGTGGTGCCAAAAACATAAAAAGCAATCAAACATTGGAGGTGTGTCGTGCTGTAAACCATCTCCTCCTGCCAAGCTACTTCCGATTTTATCAGAAGCTTTGACATATCAGGCATGCAGTTGGATATTCGACCAACAAGTTTGAAATTTGTTATCCCAAACTCCGGATGAACTCTGTCCAATTCACACCGAGCCCTCAATGCCTCCGGTCAGGGTCACTCTGCATGCCCAGGATTGTGTGCATAAGATTATGGTCCTTGTTTGTCTACACGGACAGCGGGAGTGTACTTAGAACTTAGTTGGACAAAGGATCTGGACAGGAAATCTGGAAATCATCCACAGAAATCACAACAACAAGTAAGTATCTCAGTAGATTGCTCACCAATACTTAAGAAGGCCGGGTTGAATAGACTACAAAGAGACATGTCTACTATAAAGGTGATAACACCTCAATGTTTTGTTTAGCTGATGCAAGGCCTTTCATATGTGGAAGACAAGATATGCACCATTTTCAAAGCCTGGAGGCTCCATCAAGTAAAGATCCGTGTCAAGTCGCCTATGAAAACATGAATTGTTTATGTCCATGTTGTACATATCCCATTCATGTCGAGCCGCTTGACTCAAGATTGCCTTGGTGTTATTGCAACTTTTCAAAGGGGCAAGGTAGCAACAAAGTATATGCATAACACATGGGTGAATGCCTTAGGCATGAGGCAAACCTTTTACTTTTCAACAAAGCCATCTCGTCTTAGCTTCTGAGCCTTGGCGATGACCAGAATTAGTATGCCTCCAGCCAAAAAATATCACTTTTGCGGTGTTGTCCAGGGACATCAGGAAAATGAAGTACCATAAGACTAGAAATTCTCTTGGCCGATGTGCTTTGGCCGTTGACCGACCACAAAACGGGAAACATTGTCTTCACATAGATTGAATCCATTTCCCACTGGAAAGAAATAGTTTAGCTTAGTACTACCATTCTATTAGCTAACAATAGTACTTACATAACTACACCTACCAATGAAACTAAAAAAGAATAAGCAGTTTATTGTGATGTACCAGATCAAACATGAAAGTGAAATCTTTCTGCTTGTTAGATTCAATATGCAGTGTCTGTGTGTGTGACATCCAAGAGCAAACATGAAATTCTAGCTTGAAGTAATTTCTCTCTCTGGAAGGGTGCATTAGGTAGGAGACTCAAAGCAGACACCATTGTATGGGAGGAATCAAGAGTTGGGATACATGAACTCGCAAGAGCAAACATATCATATCTTGCACTCATACGTGTACACTTCTTGCAGTAGGCATAAGGAAATGATAGAAATGATGTCACTCTACACAAAATGTGGGATGATCCAAAAGATATGGGAGGAGTGATTATTCCACTATAGATCATAAAAAACACAATGAAAAAACACGATCGGAACTGGTTCCATCCAATCATCATGGAGGAGGTTGATGGGTGAATGGATGTAAGACCTGGATACAAGAAAAGGATACCTTTGCATCTTTCCTTTAACACAATCTAAAGGGTCCACAATGTATGAGATTGGGAAGTGGAAAAAATGGAACAACCATTGGCTAAAGAGTAAACACCTTGTTTATGGTAATAGTGTGTCATAACTCAAAATGCAGGTGTGTAAAAAAAAGAGGAAGTGATTCACATGCAAATGCACATCACTAGTAAAAGAAAAGGTGGGTGAAAAGGGAAGCACACATGATGACTTTTTACAATTGAGGCAACGAAGTGTGGATTACCTCTATGAATTGCATAGAGGTAAGGATCCTTCAGTAGGTGTGGATTAGAGATGCAATTGAAGAGCATTGTACGAAGAATAGTGGAGCTATCTCATAAAACCATGGTGGATGAAGGTAAAATATGGACAGTGTCCCACTAAAGAGCCAACTTTTCCAGTTTCCACCAAGTTAAGATCTATCCAAGAGGCAGCGGCCCTAGGGAGTGTTTCATGATGCTACAAGAAGAGTGAAAAAAATCAGAAAGTGATCTTTCAAGGCACAGGGAAAGATGCCATGCACCCGGATGTCAACCTTGGGAAACCAAGGTCTCTTGTGGTATTAGAAAAGAACCCCAAGTATCTGGATCTACATAGAAGGAGGGAAAATTCAAGGAAGGGCTGGTGGATGAAGATGCAAAAAATGGAAAAAGTCAAAGGGAAGTTAAGGAATATTAGATAAAATGAAAGAAGAACAAGAACAATCATAGAGAAAAACAACAGTGGGTTATGGATTTCATAGATGAGGCCAGGTAAGGCAGTTTTCCAAACAACTTACTCTCTATATACCCTTTAATACTGTGGATCACATGTGAAGTAATGAATTGGTCACTTGGCTACTTGGAAAACTTGTTCTTTGTTGGGATTTCCTGGTTTGTGAGTCCTTTCTTGTAAAGCTCGCAAGATTGAAAAGAATGTTGATTGGACCAGAGAGGTAGGGAGGTCCTACTACCTGTGAATGAACTAAGAACACCAACTATTAGTGCTGATTCCCACCAACTAAGCTGTTGTGATTCCAACATATGTGACTTCCACCAATGTGCTTATGTGCTCTTGTAACAATCAGTGGCTACAAAATTCTCTTCTAGTGTTCTATCGCTACTATTTCCACACAAATTCTCGTGTTGTCACCATTGCATATTGCTATTACAAATCTCGTCTAAGCTTTTACTAGTGCCAATATTGTTACAACATTTATTGGCAGAACACAACAAGTTGCTTTTGCATAAAGATGGAGAAGCATCTTGGGACGCTCATGCTGATAGTGTTTCTTCTATTTGAGAGGATAGCAAAATGAAAAAGTGTTTCTGAATTTGGTGAAGAGAACGCAGCATAGTTCCTATTAGTATCATAGCCGTTTGTGTGGATGCTGACATCGCTAGGAATCCTAGGTTGACAAAGCTCTGGATGTGACACTTGTGGATACTAGGTAAGCAACTAATGCTACTGATTCAAATTCCACCCACATAACCATAACTGATATTGTTATCATTAGTCACTGCTAAGGTGGAACATGTGATGAGAAGGTGTTTTGTTGGCAAGTTTTTCAATACTCTTGCTTCTTGCTCGGCAAGAAGTATGTGAGGCAAGTCATTTCAGGTGCCTCCATACAACAAAGAAACATCGACCCCATCCAGAATAGGTCTTTGCAATTCCAGCTGTCTCTGTTACTGTTGCTACGTGTTGTATTTTTGATTGAAGTAATTCAGCCTCTCAGAAACTCTTGTGCCATGAAGGGATGAGAAAACCGTTTTCCGTACCTTCTAGGGGTGAGAAGATGATTTGTGACACAATGTAACATTTGGTGCTGAAATAGGTCAAGTGAAAGGAAACATCAAAGGTATTTCAAAATGCTGAGCAAGTAAAGGAGAAATCTCCTTCTCCCTTTTTGTAACACATGCACCATGAAATGCAACAAGAAAACGTTTTACACTACAAAACATTTCAATAGCTTCATCAAATGAACTATGCTACTCTAAAGAATAGTACAAGTTTCTCAACTTTTTACATGAAAAAAACACAAGGAGTAATTGATGTAGAATGGGGTATCTTGTGCCACAAGCATAGAATGATGAAATGTCACTACGCTAGACCAATCCCATAAGTCAACCACTGAGATTGTTCTTCATGGCATGTAAACTCATCCATGGTGAAGCTAGTCTGTTCACAACATCTTTTTAAAGCAAGAAAGTGATCTTAAATAAGCTACTACAAATCCATAGGTCATGAAGACTCACACAACATGAATTTCCACATCCCATGCTCATGCAAGATGACTTTGGATCAAGACTAACCTGTCTCTATGCTTGCTGGACCTCATTGATTCCATGAATCTGAGGAAAGGAAAGGGAGCATGTGCTGCACAACATAAACCAATCAATTCATAGCTATAATGGTACAGTGATATCTAATATGCTGTCCAGCAAGAAGTAGCTGATACTTGATTTCTTCTTTGAGATTGTTTTCTTTGTAAGGAGTATTGAGGCATGTCATTGACGATAGCAAGCCCAAATTCTGTGTCTTGTGATTTTGGAAACTATAATGCTTTGCATTCTAGGATACTTGTTCTTATCCCCTGAAGAAAATGAACTGCTATTTATCATGAAATAGAAAGGAAAAAGTTGGAAACATATAGATTGCAGATGGATGGAATCCAAAGTTTGAATGATAAAGGAAATCACCCGGTGTGAGGTTTTACCGAGTGCTCCTGGGTGAGTTTTTCTTAAATTTTCCACATATTCTCTCAGTTTTTTGTAGATGCGGCATGCACTGAAACACAGTTGGGAAACATGCAAGTTTCTCACAAAACAATGAGGGTAAGAAACATAGAGGACTATAAGCTATTTCAAGAAGCTCCTTCATAATGGCTTCTTAAAGCAAGGGGTGGCACAAACACCATTGCACCAAAAATGGTGTTTTCATATGCAAAGGTTTTAAGAGAAGATGATTTTCCTTGCTTTCTCAAATTCACAATCGTTCAGTATATCTCTTCCAATAGATATAGTTGCAAAACAGTTATCATAAGGATAAGGTATTGGAGAAGTTCATGCAATCCATAATCCCTTGCTCAGTTGTATCTATAGAAATACAACAAATCTTACATGATAGATGATGAATGAAATGGAAAGTTTTGGAAGGAGAAAGGTAAGGAATATGAAGCCCTCTATACAAAATCAATCCTGAAGAACAATCAAGGATTTGAGCCTCTTGGTGGCAAGAAGATCTCACTATGGGGGAGGAGAAATATAGGGGAGGCATTTTGTTTGTGATTTTTCAATTCACCCAAGACATCAAGCCTGTTATGAAGGATTGATACAAAACTTGGGTTCCCTTCTTTATTGTGGGAATCCAGATTTTTTATCCATGTATTGGAATACAAAATAACAAGAAAAATGTTTCCTAGAATATGAAATTCCTAAAAAACTTTATTTGTAGGATGGAAGGGGGAGAGAAGGGGTTGATTTGACAGAAAGGAATATGTGAGGAATCTTGAAGGCTAGAGCACTCCCGAGGGCTCAGCATGCTCATTTTCCAACCAAGTGTCCTTCTTGCATTGAGCCTCTTCAGGCTTGGCAACACATCCGAGGCACAGAGCCATGCCTGTTACGGCTGGCTGTCCTCAATTTTACTATCATGGAAGACAATGGGAGGTCTCCGGGCTTCCAAAGGTTCTTCAATTATGTAGCTTGAGAAGAGCCCATTCTCGACATTTTTACCATGGTGGAATCAACATATCTTCTAACAAGTAACTCAAGGTCTGACTAGGCTCACTCACATTGTATCTTGAAAGATTTTTGGATATAGAGGAATGTGATCAAATTCGCGGTTCAAAATTGCATACCAAGATCCATCCTCATACTTGCAAATTGTACCCGGTGTGTAATCTTGCTGACCATGCCAGCTTAACCAAGAAAATCAAGGACAAAGCCACCCTCATGCTCACCTACTGACAAGTACACGACAATATTTCTAAAGATACATACATAGGATAATTTTGAAAGCAAACATGAAGGACTCCCATTCTAAATTGAAGTACAATTTCCCTACTTAACTTATGTGTGAAGACATGACCATTTTCACTTTGTGACAAACCATTCAATATCAATTAAACAATGAATCATGCAGACCAGTTTACATCGTTGAGGCAAACAAGCAAAGGAGGGCCAAAAAGGTGAGACCTTCTTGAGCCATGCAAAATGGTAAGAGGTCGGGAGATATAATGAGTGATAAAAAAAGCTGGTTGTGTAGTCAAGCACTCCTTAGCAGCTCAATTCAAGTCTCGAGTTCACCATGGCACATAAAATTGAGGACACACAAGGAAAGGAAGGGGAACCAGTACATCCATAGACATGAGGTTTTCACAAGCATGCACCTTTTCTGGTATGCTAAGGAGGATGCTAGAGAAGTCTTGTTGAGGAATTCAATGTATTTCTATTAGATGTTCGTTCCACAAGCCTCCACGATCCCACCTCCACATCCTCATTTTGAACATGGTATTCTAGAGTTACATGATTTATGTTTGGCTGTAGCAATCACTCATATATGCTCAAGCAACATACAAATGACCTATTACTTTGCAGTGGAACATCACTAATACAACATCTAAGCTCCCCAAAAGTTATGATCAGCCAGATTACATTACATAGAGCTTTCAAAATTACAATGTATCCAAGCTACATTCCTTGCCACATGCCACTGTTTGGCGATGCACCATGAAAACGTATTCCAAATATGAAATAATCAATATTTATAGCTTTTGTTTTCCAATCATGAAACTCTACCATTGCAAATACGGCCCACAAGAGGTTCATGTACAGGAGAGAACAGAAGATGTAAAACAATAATTGCTTGTAGGAAGCATAGAAATATCAAGATTGCCTTATGATAAGTGCTTAACAGATTTTTGCTGAACTAGGTCAAGGAATTAATTACACAAGTAAATTCTGGACAAGGGGTTAAGGCAATATAGCTAAGAAAGTAGAGAATGCTTCAATAAACTCTAAGTTGGTTATCTGTACATGAAGAAGATTTGTGTAGACAACTCAAATCATGGATGATTCATTTCACGAAAGCAATTGTACAAGGTGTAAGGAATGTGCAGTTGGATGTGTAAGAAATCCTCCTTGATATATGGTCAGATTGTGTGCATCCTGATTACAAAACCTCTTCTGCATGTAAGCATGCAAGACCCTCAAAGATCCGTCATGTGGTAGCAGGCTGTCACCTGTGCCTCGGTGGAGGCGTAAAGAAGAACAATGGGACTGTCAGTTGTCTAGTGATTGAAGATGAACGGGTTTAAAATGTTATGAATACATTCACCATAATCTAGGTTTCTATTGATTTCCATGTTTCAACATATAGCTACTTTCTCAAGTCCACATAGTGATGTCACTCGAAGTGACACATTGTCCGTTCCATCATCAAACCACTGTGGCGTTAAAGTAGCAAACATTGTTGCTTCTTTGTGAGCACACCTACATTAGTCCTACTTTGTTAGCACACCTAGATTAGTCCTACTCCCTGTAGCCTACTTTCCGTACTGTTTTCCCGCGTGACGTGGGTCACGTCGTTTGAGTGTTTTTCTCAAGCAGGTTGTGTGCACTATGTGTGGTTCGCCATGCTATGTGGCAAACCACACAAGAAGAGCCACGCGATCCGATAGGAGTCATCGTGGCTTGCTTGCTTCTCTTATTCTTTCACAAATAGCATTCGATTCTCCTCTTGATCCCCGTTCTCTGCCTAACTCACGCCTCGATCCCCCTCCTCTCACTTCTCTCAAGAGCTCTCCCCTCACAGCTCTTGAGAATCCTCCCCCATCACAGAATCAAGAGCCGGAGTCAGCCCTGTGGCTAACTCCCGGCGTCTCCCCTCATAGTAACCGAGAGCCACCCGGCTAAGTGTCAACTTGACACTTAGCCCCCCAGTCTCCCCCTCAGCCCTTCCTATTCAACATGGCATCAAGCCCGTAAACGGGCTTGTGGTCTCTACTTCCACCGCTTCCACTTTTGCCGTCCTCGCAATCGCCACCGTTGACCGTCACCGCTGCCACCTCCGCCACCGCTTCCGCCGTTGCCGCCCCCGCCTTGGCCGCCCGGCCCCGTCGCCGTCTCCACAGTTGCGGTGTTCCGTCCTCACCATCCTCGCCACTCTCCCGTGACCGTCGCCCTCGACGTACCGGCTTCGGCACGTATCAACCGTTCCTCTTCTCACCCCGCCAGCGCCATGCCTGAGCTCGGTCTCGCCGGTGCCCTGGCAGCTACGACTGCTACCTGAGCCGATCATGCGAAGGCCCAGGTCGTTGATGCCTCCTCTTGTGCTTCTACTCCTCTCGCTTCTGGCGGCTCCGGTCTTGCCAACAAGTCCACCATTTTCTCCTCGGTCTGCTGTGGCTGCGATGATCACTTCTAACCTCGCTACCCTAAGTGCTCCTCCCCCCCATCCTCACCCCCGCAGCTTGCTCCTCCTCATGATGCCCACGCTCTTCTCTCGACTACCATCTTTGATGCCCTTGCGACCCATCTGGTTCTCGACCACTCCTTTGGCCTAGCTCCCCTTGGTGGTCTTGCGGCTCATCCTCCCCCCACCGGCGTCGCCCACGGTCCTGCTGGGGTGGACGACACCGTTGCTCCTGGTGCCGGGTTCGCTCCCAGTGGTGGTGTCCCCCCAATGAGGTGTTTTTGCCACTGGAGGTGCCGCTACTAGTTTCGCTGGTGTTGCGCATGGTGTTGGTGTTGCTGTTGCTGCTGGCGTTGACGATGGCACCATCCCCACTGGTCTCGCTGGTGGTGCTACTACTGCCAGTGGTGTAGTTGTTACGGGAGGTGTTGCTGTTTCCGGAGGTGCCGCTGCCACCGGTGATGTTGCTGCTGGCAGGGGGTGTTGCTCTTACTAGATGTGCTATTGCTGCGGCTGGGGGTGGCGCCGCCGGAGGCACTATGCCAGCCGGTGGGGCTTGTCCTGCTGGTGGTCTCCCACCCGATGACCCTCACGTGCTCTCGACCACACTGAGGCTTGTGTCGATGCCATGATGCTTGTGGTTACTCAGCTTTATCTCTTGGTCTCCGCGCACCCACCTCGCAGATGCCTCACACCTCTGCTCCTAGCCACATTGCCGGCACACTGTTCAGTGATTGGTCCGCTCGTTTTGTCTCCTAGACACACATGTACTGTCTTTGGAAGCACTGCGATCCCGTTCTCACCCTCCCTCTCACGCACCCAAACCGTGCACCCCTCGCCTTTCATCTTCTGTACTCTACCACCCCCACCGTCGCTCTTCATTAGCTTACTCACTTTGCTCCCACCCCCGCTCTCCTTGCTCACCCTTGTGCTCTACTCCTCTGACTCTCTTCGCTCCACCGCCTCCCTTCTGGCTAACCTCCACGCTCTCTGCCATCGTCTTGACGAGTCTCTTGTGGCCTACCTCGTTCGCGCCGAGCTTTTCTAAAGCGAGCTGCTCACAGCGGGTGCCTCCCTTATGGACTAGACGCTTGTGACGTCCGTCGTTGCCTGCTTCAGTCCTACTTTTTCTGGAGCTCTTACCTCTTTCCCTCTCGCCCTAACCCTATAGCACGCCTATCAGAAGCCTGATGTTTTCTGGTACGCTCTCCTTGATGGTCTTTTAGTGTTCCAGACTACATCTCAGCCTACAACTTCTCTTGTTGAGCCCATTTTTCCTGATGCTCTTCCTGGCATTCTCCCGCCCCCAGCCGCCCATGCTCTCGCCATCCATGCTCTCGCTGATGGCGGCGGTGGTCGCCCGTCCATTTGCTGGAACTGTGACGCTGTGGGTCATCACCATGATGCATGTCCCCTTCCCCTAGTCCTTGACCTTTGCTTGCCAGCGTGCTCTTCTCCATGGCCGTGCAATCGGTGCTCCTCCTGCCCTGTCGCCTAGGCGTTCGGCACCATTCCTCTCGCCCCACCTAGTGGCCCGGCATCCCTTGCCGCTGGTGCTCCTCCTCTCAATGAGGATGCCATTGTCGCTTTGATTCAACGCGTTCTTGTGGAGGGTATCCCCGGCGGTCCTCTAACCATTGGTCCTTGACTCCTTTGTCATGGCGAGGGACGCCTGTCGCTGGGCAGATCGCCTCAGCTGGTTGGCCGTCGGCGGCGTTGTCCACATTTCTGGTGGGGTGCTCCTAGTGCGGTGCTTCCAGTGGGGTGCTCCTGCATTGGCCCTTCCGGGGGTGCTTCTGGCTGCGTGCACCGTGGCGGGTGCTTCTAGTTGCGTGCTTTTGGTGGCGCTATCCGAGCTTCTGGTGGGGTGCTTCTGGTGGGGTGCTTCTGACAGGCTACTTTGGCTACGGTTGCTTTAGTGGGTGCTCCGGGATGGGTGCCTCTGGCGGCGCGCGGGTCGGTGGGCCTCACATGCTAGGGAAGGCTGGTGTCTCTTGCGTGGCGCCTGTCTCCGTTCTGGCAAAGTGCGCTTCCCTCTACGAGCCATCTCTCTCTCCGCTCGTTGCCGCTAGTGCGGTGGTGTTCAAGCTTTCTGCTTGCGCCACCTATCCTTGCTTGTACTATCATGTAAAGCAGCAAAACTTATTACCTCTTTGTTATTGCACCTAGACTAATTCTACTTTGTTAGCGCACCTAGATTAGTCCTAATTCCTGTAGCCTACTTTGCGTGCATGATGTTTCCTCATGTGACGTGGGTCACGCCCTTTGCGTGTCCCTGGGGTTGCGCCCAGTGTTTTGCTCAAGCGAGTTGCGTGCACTATCTTTGGTTCGCCATGTTGTGTGGCGAACTACGCAAAGAGAGTCACGTGATCCGATAGAGGTGAGCGTGGCTCGCTCGCTTCTCTTTTTCTTTCACAAAAAACATTCAATTCTCCTCTCGATCTCCATTCTCCGCCTAACTCACGCCTCGATCCCCCTCCTCTGACGTGTCTCGAGAGCTCTCCCCTCACAGCTCTCGAGAGCCCTCCCCCCTCACAAAATCAAGAGCTGGAGTGAGCCCTGCGGCTAACTCCCCTCACATTCACCAAGAGCCACCCGGCACTCGGTGGTGGCTAAGTGTCAACCCGACACTTAGCTCCCCCGTCTCCCCCTCAGTCCTTCCAACACTTAGCTCCCCCGTCTCCCCCTCAGCCCTTCTTATTCAATATTTGGGTGGTGTTCATATTTTTTTAATATGAACACCACCCAAATGTTGTTTTGAGAAAACCAATCACTGATTCATTTTACATCCATTTATGATAGCTCCTAGTCCTGACAGCCAGTTACACCAAGGCACACACAATGTCTTGTGCGCTTTTCCATGTTATACTTGTGTTGAAGAAGTACTTGCCAAAGAATGAGTGAATCCATGTTGTGTAGATTTTTTTTTTATGATTCTTTGCCATGTGTGCAAACTTCCATAGCGGGCTGTAAGGAGAAATTCAATTGAAGAAAACTGTGGCTTGGTGATGTTGAAAACATGCTCTTGACTGTTGCTGCTTTGACCCAAAGGTAGAACGTCAATAATTCAACCCATGTTGTTTGATGGTTGAAGGAATCAACCTTTGAAGAAAAGGACCCTTCAGGTTATGAAAGCCATGTGCATAAGTAAAAATCACATGTTTGAATGTAATGTGAGTTTTTATGGGTGTATCTCGAATGCTTTTTGGTATAGTCCCACGAGTGTTTTTGTATAGTCACATTATTTTCTTTCCATGCATCTATCTCATCATGTCGTAATTTGGTGTATATGCATAAGTAAAATTATACGATGATTAAAGGTGTTCGCGAGGTCAAACCCGCGGTTCATAAAAGTAGAATTGAAACCGCGGGTGGGCTCAAGTCCAACGTATCGGGACTGAAGATCAAGATCCATAACCGTGGTTCCCTTGGAACCACAATTTTACTTAGAACATGCAATCCCACACATCTTTTGCATGTAATCCGGGGCATATTGCCTATGAATCAACTCTCATTTTCATGGAGACTGTATTTTTAACATCATGCTATCTCTATCTATATCGCTCCATCTGTCCCCATGTCTCTCTCTTTCACTATTGTCACTTTGAATCTCCCTCTTTGCTTTATCTCTCCCTCTCCTCTCTCTCTCTCTCTCTCTCTCTCTCTCTCTCTCTCTCTCTCTCTCTCTCTCTCT
>SZWC01000470.1:207390-221724 GCA_023375785.1 Penium margaritaceum
TCTCTCTCTGTCTGTCTCTCTCTCTCTCTTCCTGTTTTGTTTGATTACAATACAATTTCTTCATTGACCCAACTGTTTCAACCTTGCAAATGCGCAAATTTGTTCAACCTTGCTGACACCATGTAGTAAGTGTCAGGGACGTCGCAGTCGTCGTCGTTGTTTCGACTCCGTGCATTCCGCCACAGATAGTCTTCGGCTAAGGAACATAATCACGATGCACAAAATGCATCGTCCTGCCTCGTGATTGCTACTAAAAAGGGAGAGGAGGCACCCTGCATGACCCCGCTAGTGGACGTCAACACCTCAATTGGCGTCTGCCAGTTGAACATTGAGGTGAACATGCAGAAGTGAAGCTAGAGCGTCAACCTGTTTCAGTGATGTCTCGCTCAAAATGTCGCACGTGCACTGGCAAATCGTAAACCAGCACCTTTCCCTAAGCTTGTTCAGGATCCAGCCGTAAGCGCCACCTTTTCCTTCCTCCATGAATCTCGTCATTGTCTGAGCTCTCACGTGCTGCTGTCCCTGTCGGCCCCTCCTGTTGCGGAGGTGCCCGGGTCAATGGATAACAGAATTCACGAGAAGCTCTCCCTCGGTGCATGAGAATCAAGTGTGTTGTTGTGTCCGATGATGAGTCCGATGGCGCTACCTCAGTCAACGACGACGGCGTCGGCACTGCCTGATGTGTCGATGAGGCTACAGGCGGCCTGAATGTGGTTGTCAGAGTACGGATTACGCCACCGCATGTTTACTCGTGGGCCCAACATGGGCATACATTTGGTTTGGTAGACGTTGTATGGCCACTTGGTCCTTGCCTTGTCGCACACGTTTCCTCTACCCACATGCTCATCTCATCTCCTCCCTCCCCAACTCCTTGCTTGATGGCCGCTGTGGTGGCACGGCAGACCCATGCAGAGGCGTCAAGTGTCCAGGGAACCTCGTGTGTGTCGGGAGCACCGGCACGCCCCGGTGCAAGTGCCCCTCAGGGACCGTGTGGGCGAAGCGCAACACGTGCCTAGGTGAGTTCCTCGCCTTTGCCTCTTGACTGGTTCCGGCAGAAGCATGCGGCAGGGCGACACTGCAACTCACAAACTGACCGCACTATGGCCCTGAACCGATGCACTGGTTTTGATTTTGGTTCGAGGACTTCAGATAATTCCTGCTTGATAACCGAATTTTTAAAGATTCTCAACCGCAAGGGCACCAGTGCACTCATTCCCTCCACCAGCAAGTGGCTCTGCTGCCTTTGCTGCAGCCGAGTGGGCAGGTCTCGACAAATACGCCATTGACCATGTGATGCCCGGCAGGGTCTCTTCGCAGGCCTTGGGCCGTGCCTTGGGCCTTGCTACTGCACGGCCCAAGAGGAGAGCAAACGCCGATTAAACCCACAAAAGCGTCACGCAATGAGAGGCCATTGTCTTCATGTTTTTCAAGTCATGTTTTTTTTTTAAAGCGTGCGCATGTGGAGCAAGGGCGGCAATCATGTCATCACAGAATGTCGTGGCGGTCACGTGCGGTGCTCCAACGTGACAAGCCAATGGTTGGGAGTTCAACCCAAACTGACCACTTGGTCCCAGGTATGGGGGGCGACAACTTACACCTGGAATTTCCCATTCGATTTTTAATATTCAGACTCAAAAACTGAGCCCTTAGCAGCCCTTAGCAGCTCTTAGCAGCTCAGCCCTTTTGCAGTCTCGGCATCCCCCCCTTCTCCTCCCGGAATTCGCCGACAACACACTGCAAAATGGCTGCCGTCGCTGCGATGTCCTCGGTCTCTGCCACCTGCTTCGTGCAGAGGGCCGCCAGCCTGAAGCAGACCGCTGCTCCCCGCGTCCAGGGTCTCCCTTCTCTGCGCGTGTCGAGGGTGGTGTGCTCCGCTGAGAGGAAGGAGAAGAAGATCGCCCTTGCCGCCACCACTGTTGCAGCCACCGCTGGTTCTGCNCTCGCAGCCGTTGAGAACATCCTCGGTGGCGAGGGCACTGGCCTGCCCCTTGGCCTCAACGCCACCGGATTGACCTGGATCATTGCCGGCGTCTTCACCGCCATCTGGGCTCTGTACTTCGTCTACTCCTCTTCACTCCCCGAGGGTGATGATGACTCTGGCCTTGGCTTGTAGACCTAGTACAATTATATGTTCACTCTCCCACACGTTACCTTTTTAAGTGATTTGCAACCAAAAAAAAAAAAACTTGGACCAGACTATTCTGTCGCATTCGTGAAATCTGTCCTTGGGGCACGCCACGTCGAGTCGACGTGACACGCGCGTGTCCTTGCCCCCTTCCACACGCGCGCATTTTCCAGATGTGGACGACTCGCTCCCTGTCATTGCCCAGCCCCGCCATCTCAGCAGGTCACGCATGGCGGTGAGGTGAGCAGCTTTTGTGTGCTCAAGACTTCAGGCAGCGGCATCGGCGGCAAGCAGGCGACAGCAGCCAATTGTGTCAGCAGGCGGCGTCAGCAGCAGCAGCAAGGATACAGCGACAGCAGCAGATTCAAAGTGGCGACGGCATCAGCAACTTCCAAGCGGCTGCAGCAGCAGCAGCAGCTTTGGCAAGCAAGCTGTGGCACAATGAGTAGCTTCAAAGCAACGGCAGTCAGTAGCAGCCAATTTTTTGCGTCATCTACCAGCAGCTTAGCTTTGTCTTTCCATGTTGCCCCATGTTCAGCCTGGCAGACCTCCAACCATCCCCTCTCCCCCCCCCCCACCCCCCACCACCGGGTCTCAGGGTGGAGGGATGAAACTAGGTCATTTCTATCATCCTCAGGGAAATTTCTTCAACCATAGAAAGGGCAGAATACTTTGTTATTGGATTTTTTTTATAGGGTTAGTTGCAACTTGCAATTAACCCTGGGCGCATGGGCTTCAGCGAGCTAGCGCTCATTGGCCAGCAAGTGTTGAAAGAGGTGGAAGCACCATTGGCTCACCTTCTGAGAGGTCGGAAAAAGAGTTAGTGCGCAAGGAGCTGTTTTTGAAGCACGAGGTCCAAATTTTGCAGGGCTAGCAGAAATCGGTCAAAATAGTCTGTCGGAGATTCATTTTGAGCCGATTTCTCCCCCTGATGCTCCTTCTGGACCACGCCCACGGGCCAAAAATTTCCAAGGCATGGCACCAGGCGGGGACTCCATGAGAGCAGCTGCTACCATAAAGGTTCGTGCGTCCAAAGTTATGTCTTCCTGGATCCTTGAACAGAGCAGGTTCATCAAGGATTGCCTGATCGAGATCAATTAGGCGATGCCCCGCGACGGTCAGCCTGTCCGCCCGGCACATAGCCGGAAGAAGACACAAAAAACAATCGAGGGGAGCCGCACGTCACAGGATGGCCTTCCCTAGCCGTCCTTTACACAGCCTCCACATGCCAGCCGCAGATGTGTAGCCGTCTGCCGTTAACGCAACACCCCTCACCATATGTTTCCTTGCACACTGGCGGGTTGTGGGAGGACAAGGGGGGGGGGGGGGGGTTCAGAGGGGGAACGAGAGTGGCGAGTATCAACTAACGCGCAGTCAACACGTGCTGGCTAGTCCGCACTGCAAACAGCGAGGAGAGAGTGAGCTCGCAATTCCACTCACGTGCAAGGCTCCCTGCGCGTCAGTGGCATTGCGAGCTCAGGGGGGACGGGAGTGGCAAGATCGTCCCTCTCCCCTCAAGTTGGACCGTCATTTCATGTGACGATCTGCACGTAAGGATGAGTTACAAAACCCGAGTCAAGAAAACTGTGCAAAGAAATCACGAGCATACTCAAAATGCATGGAATTCCTTTTTGTTCATTGGTGACCCATCCCCTTTTTGACCCATTATGTCAAGAAGGCTCTTGTCATGATTGAGCAGTGGGATACTCGCTTTCTTAGAGTGGTCAAAGCATGTTTGTGTGACCCGACCATCGATATTCCTCAAGCACCTAGGAGGGTAGACGTCGTTTGGTCGATCTTGATATAGATCTCGTTTAGGGTAGGAATACGTAGGTCCAAAGCATCATGCAAATGGGCTCAGGTTGCTCTCACCAATTGCTCGTGGCATCAAAAACCTTGTGTCGGCTGTGGTACTCTCCCCGGCGGGAGGGATGGATTGCGGAGGTCGGGGAGCTATACCAGCGACGCTGCCGTTGTGCTGAGGGGGGGGGGGCGTCCATGCACCTCTCGTAGCGCCTGTGTGCGTCGTGCCCACTAGCGATGTTGGGCGACAGTGACGAGGGGCAGCGCCCTCTGGCTGCAGGCTACTCTGTCGGGCACGCGTGACCGCACGTATCTTTCCCCAGCAGACTTTCGTTTACATGCTCAGCTCTGGCTGGGTCTCCCTCTTTCACACTTGTTAGTCGTGGGGGTGGACGGTCTTGACCCGGCAGCAGTTACCAGGCGGCGGAGTGAAGACGAGATTCAGCGCGTCCACGACGCCATCCGGGACGAGCTTGCGGACGTCTTCGGGGAGCATCGTCTCATTCACATGGTTGACAGTGGGGGCGCGGCTGGGCTGCAGGCGGGTGGTCCGGGTGAGCCTCAGCTGGATCTGACGATGACTGATCCCAAGTCTGGCCTTATGTGGGTGCTGGATGTCACCACTGTGAACCCCCATGGGGTTCGCGCCACGGGGCCCGGCTTGGGAGTATCCACGACAGAAGGCTAAGGTGGCCTTGTACTCTGCGGTGGAGGGGAGTGGTCAGCAGATGCGGCCACTAGCTTGGGAGACTCCCCCCAGAGTCTCCCAAGCCTGGGTGACCACTTCTGGTCTTTTCTGGCCAGCCTTGCCAGGGTCTGCCTTGCGCAAGGGCCGCGGCACTGCTCAGAGGAGGTCTTCGAGCGTTGGGCCCAGCGGGCCGTCTCTGCCCTCGCGTAGCGGGTCTCCATCGCGGGCATCCGCAGTCAGTGTGCTGCGATCCGGTTCCACAGTGTAGTTCACTATGCGGCCGCAGATCCTCGCCCTGAAGAGAATGTTCTCCCATTGGCGCATGGACTGAGGTTGCCGAGTGCCCTTTCTCTCTTTGGTCTTTGTGCCTGTGAACCGGTTTTTGCCGGTATTTAGTTGCAATTTCTTTTCAACGTATTGTGCCGTGATAGGGGCGACTTTCATACCCTGCAAATGTGCCGGTCAGGGGCGGCATGTTTCTTTGTTTTTTCTTATCAAATTGAAAAGAAAAAGGAAAAAAAACTTTGCAAGGGGCTTTAGCCTCTTTGACTAGGAGCTCTCCTCCCAGATTCCTAAAGCGAATGTGCACCACAAGGCTCGCATGAGTTGGCGGCCATCTTCGGAGCTTTGGAGGAAGATACTTCGACACCGGGCAAGTTTTAAATTGGGGAACCTCTGCCTTCAGAGCATGAAACATGTTTTTGACAAATTCTACAACTTCAAACATATTGTCGCTCCCTCTAATGTCGTCAGGCTGTGTCAGTCACTTGTAACTTTATAATTGCATCATCTCCTCCCAGCTGGGCCAAGAAATGACTCTCTTCTGTCGACGAGGCAGGATGAGCAGCAGTGGACCTTCTAATGCGGAGAGTAGCGAGCCACCTTTTTCAGTTCTCTTGCTCATCGTCATGCAATGATTGAGAGCCTAAGAAAGAGGAAGCGGACTGATAAAATCAGTCGGGAATGAACTCACAAACGTGGAAATGACATGTCCTTCTTGTTGCACTCGCGCTTTGAGACTGGTTACCGTCTGTGTAGCTGTGTGAATGTGTTCCGAGATCAAACTGCAAAAGAAAGCATAGAGACACTCCTGTTAACTCTTGCAATGTCCTTTCAGGTCATTCATTTTCACTTTTGTTGCAGGTGCCATAGGGTAGTTATGTGGACATGCGATGACAACAGCCACTCAGGTAGTAGAAGCTACCTCTCTTGTTCGTGATTATGCGAAAGGCCATTTTTCAGGCCCGTATTCGGGTGGAGTCTACACTGGGATGAAAAAATCATTTCTAGGAGATAGTTTACCTGATGCACGACGCGGAAGTGTCTACTCTTTCTACGTGAAGATGTGGTTGGAGCCTTGTTGTGAATGCATGACCTCATTGTCCAAAGCTGATGGACCTTCTCTGTCAACAAGTTGTTGTGTACTGTAAGGGATACGTCACGGGGAATGCAGGCAATCATGTGCTAGGATGATTTTTTGTTGTCGATTCTCATGACCCTCATTGTGGCTACACATGCTTCACACCATGTCCAACACTTGCCTCTCGTATTTGGTCTGTAGAACTTAATGGTGTTCTTTCTTCTAGACGACGGGAGTTTACATATAGTGGACAAAGCGTCACTACCAACCAGAGGCACCATCAAAGGATATGTAGCAGATATTGAATTAACAATGCGTTTACAATCAACGTGGACTGGCGCGGATTGGCTAATAAGCGTGGGATGAAGCAGAAACATCCTTGTCTCACCTACCTAGAGGTCGCTCTAAGAGCTCGTGTCCAAGGTGTCGTTGTTCAAGCAATTGATTAAAGGCTTGCAATGCTAGTAAAACTCGATCGAGACTTTCTTTCGGAGAAGGGTTCAAAACCTTTTTCTTCCTAGCAATTCTCGTGAAGTGCGCCAACAGGCCAAAAACTGTCAAGGCATTACAGCTGAGGGCCTCTACAAGCGCTGCCTTTGTTTTGTCGAGACTTGCATACCGAAAACTGTAAATGGTTGTAGGATTTTCTGGGTCATTGTTTCGTGGCATCGAAGCAATGGTGCGGGACCTGGGCTTCTTCTGTTAAAGGTTATCACAAATTTCCACCCTTTTTTCTTATCCCTTAGCAGCCTAACGCTCCGTTTAGAGATTTGCCCACAGTCACTTCACCTTATTGCTTTCCTTTCCTTCAATAGGGTTTTGATGCAGACACAATTCCAATAATGCCTGGACTTTTTGCTTCTATCGTTCGGCCACCATCATAAACTTTTGATTTTCCCTGTCAATACAATGTTACGCGATCTGAAAGTGGATGCTTTCCCACTTCACCTTGCTCGACTTTGAAGTCTCCTACTCCACGGGTACAAGGATTGGCTCCAGCTCGTTATCCATTCCCGCCTTGTGATGCTCCTCTCTTTTGAGAATAGGTGAGAAAAACAACCTGTAGCAGAAGAAGCCCAGGTCGTGTACAATTTCTCCGATGTCACGCAGTAACTGGCAAAGAAAATCAATGACTATTTGTTAAATTACAAATGTAAACCTTGGAGAATCAATAGGGATAGCTGATTTCGTGGAAGCCCCGTCTGTTGTCATGTCTTGGCACTTTCTGACCTGTTGGTGCAGCCCAGAAGGAGTCCAAGGTGGAGAAATTGGCTAACAAATTTCTCCCACAATCAATCTTGGCCGAATTCGGCCAGCGCTTCAAGCCTTTAACCTAGTGCTTGGCCAACAGTTCCTTGTGCACTAGTTTTTTTAGCGGTCCCTTAGAAGGTGAGACAAGGTTGTTTCTGTCTCATCGCACCCTTACTAGCCAATCCGCGTCGGTCCGAGTCGATGGCACACGTAATGCAAGTGTGATGGCTTGTGTTTTTCATCTTTCAGTGTGTTTGTGGCTGGCTGTGGCGCTTTGTCTACCGTACATGAGTTGTTGGCGCCAAGAAGAACGCGTGCAATGAATCTCAAATGCGCAAAGCGACACGCAAGTGCTGGGCAATATATGTCTAGCATTTGACTAGCGGAGGCAACGAGGGTCATGGCAATTCGTGACGAGAAATCATTGTAGCACATGACTGCCTGCATTGCTCATGTCTTGTCCCTGGCATTGAACACTAACGATTTGTTGACGAAGAAGGCTCACCTATTTCAGGAAATGGATATCCACTCATGACAAAGCTCCAGCCACGTCTTTATGTAGAGAGAGGAGGCACTTCCGCATTGGACATCACGTCAGCTGTCTTGTGCAGATGATGGTGTTCGCGCCCAAGTACTCTATCCAAGTATGGGCCTGAAAAACGGTCGACCATATGGTCTCCAACAATGGATGTAGCTTCTGTTGTTTAAGTGGCCATTCTCATTACAGGGGTCTGCGTGACTATCCTATGACATTGGCAAAAAAAGTGAAGTTTTGTGATTGGAAAGACTTTGCAATAGTCGAAAACACAGGTGCCTTCATGCTATCTTGTGTCGCTTGACTTTGGAACACATTCGCACAGTTATGCAGTCGGTTGTCTGCACCAAGGCGTGAGCTTAGCAAGGACATGTTATTTTCACGCTGACAAGTGGAATTAATTTTTTTAAGACGGTTTGCAAACCGTCTTAGAAAAACTAATTCCACTGTGTTCCCACCCCGTGTTATTCTGGCTTGGACCCTTCCCCCAAAGTTGCGCTCCCACCTAGTTTTTTCTAGGATGAGAGACCCTGGCTTGACTTCGAACAGGGACGTTGGAACTGCCGAAGACCCTGGGGACGCCTCAAGCAATCCGCGCGATTGCTTGCACTCCGCAGCCGCGCCACGGGACCATCCCGAAGCGCACCTCGGACCTGCCTTACGACCCCACCTACCTCCGATGTTGCATGCTCCTGCCTATATGAGCACTGACTGTTCTAATCTTGAGCATAGGCGCTGATGAAGGCCTTGCAGCCGAAACGCGTACGTCCTTCTTGATCTTCAGTCTTGCAGCAACCACCCCCCCCTTTCAGTTCGTCTTTCTGTCTTTCTGCTTTGCCGTGACCTAGATCCTCTGCCGCACTAGAAGATAGCTTCTAACTTGGGTGACTTCCTACTCGTCCTAGTTGCCGGAGGAGAGAATGGAAACAGCAACACATCTACCTCTACGACTACCAACAACGACACTACTACTACTACTACTCCATGAAAACGACAAGCGACGGAACGCCGCACGATGGACGTTGAAGACTCCATCGAACCTGCCGATGATGATGTTGCCATAGCCCCGGTCAAACCACGGCGTGGCCTCCTCACACTCGGTGCCGGTGCCAACTCTTCTTCTTCAAGCAGGCCTAATGAAGCTGTGGCGGCAGATGCAGTCGCCGTCCAACTTCAGGCCGCGGCTGCAGCGCAAGCAGCAGAAACAACAAACCAGCGTGCCGTTGCGGCTGCGAGTCAACACGCAGCCGAAGCAGCAGCTGCAGCAGCTCATGCTGCCTCATTTGCTGCTGCCGCCACAGAAGCCCTCCGTCGCTTTGGTCCACTGTTCAACATCACCCCTGGTCCCGGCGTCACATCTTCACAACAAGATGCAGGACCTCATGGTGGCACCTGAATCTTCACAACACAAGATTCGACAACCATCCCCGTCACGTCACCATGGGAGATGGATCTCCTCCGCAAGAATTCTTGACGGTGGAAAATGATTCTCTTGCTGAAGCGGAAGAAATCATCAAGGACGTGGCCAGTTTGGACTCCACCATCACCAAACTCAAGAAACAGTTTGAGGATGGCCACTTTGCCAACTCAGTGAAGTGCAAGATCCCGGAGTTCAGTCTACTTCATCCCGGTGAAGCAGCTCTCAAAGCAACCTGGTCACAGACCATGCGCGATGAAAGTGTTGCATACATGAAAAAGCAACAGGTGCACATCGTCAATGGTGAGCTTGCTGAAAGGAAGGCGGCCCTCAACCGCCTCCTCAGCATAAAGACTCGCATGGGACAGCAACTTGACGTCCTCTGCCGCCCGAATGGAGCCTCCATCGCAGAGGTGTACGACAGCACACCTTTCTGCAAAGCTTGGAAGGACAAAATCCTTGCTGGCATGGACAACAAGATCAAGCAACTCATCGGGCTTGACCACGTCAAACGCGCCAACGCAGTCCGCAAAGCTGAGGAGGCACGCATTCGCAAAGCTACCTCAGATGCAAGGACTGAAGCTATGGCGACAGATCCCACACTACGCGAGAAGATCAAGGAAGAGGTGGAATCCCGCACGCAAGCTCTTGCAGCCCAACTCAGCCGGCTGGAACAAAAACTTGACCAACTGAAGACCACCTCTGCTCCCCCAGCTGTCAACAACAACTGCACCAACAACTCCAACAACAACTCCATCTCCAACTCCAACAGGAGGAGAAACAAGAAAGCCAAGAATCAGGACCAGCCTCCACTGCTCCCCACCCCACAAGGTCAACAACCACAGCAGCAGCAGAAGCAGCAGCAGCAGCAACAGCCACAACAGCAGCAGCAGCAGCAGCAGCAGCAGCAGCAGGGTACCTCCAAGACCCAGGCCCCAAAAAACGGGCCAAAACAAGGTTACGCCCGCGAAAAAGAAAGGAGCTCCCAGAGGGCTCCATCGAAGATTATGCACTCCAACAACTCCTTGACAAACAGTTATCGTTCTTTGCGAACCGGATCACGAATCAAGGAGTGCATAATCTGTCGGCTAAAGATCTGGCAGCCGACAAGAAAGCCTTGGTGGGACTTGGCCTGAATTTTCTCTTTCGCCCCAAACCTTTCACTCTCACAGAGATCCTACCCAGCTTCGACGATTTGTTCAGACGTGTACGGCTGACCTGGTGCTTCAGAAAAATGAGGACAAGTCTGTTCCCAAGTTCCGCATCCCATCCCCGATTGGGAGCCGCCTCCGGCCCCACCGGAAGTGGAAGATGAGTGTTCCTTTCTAATTTTAGACATCACCAACGCCTACACGTCCTCAACGGCACCACACAGGTACCAGATGCCTACACGTTTCTTCACCGCCCTCAAAAGTTTGAAGACTGACAACACCACCATCATCAAACCTGCGGATGAAAACCTTGGCATCGTCGTCATGGATCGTCGCAGCTACATCTCCGAGTGTCGCACACACCTGGACGATCCTTCCACCTACTAAAGAGAAGACTGCAACGTGAAGAGAATCAAGGAAGAACTACTCCAAATCCAAGCCAGATTTCGGAGCTCCAACCTTGTCCCTAGCTCCATCTGGAAATTCCTTCTTCACCTCCCCAAAAAAGGTTGGGATCCCGCGGCCTTCTACATCATCATGAAGGTCCACAAAAATCCACCTGTGGGACGACCACTTTCGGCATCCCACACTAGGATCACCACCAACGTGTCCAAGTGGTTGGACTCCGAACTCCAACCTGTGGTCCAAGATCAGCCCACCTTTCTCAAGGATAGTATCTCCCTTCTCCTTGAGTTGGAGAGGCTACCTATCCCACAGGGCACACTGTTGGCCACCTACGATGTCACCTCTTTGTACCCAAGCATCCCAATCAGAAAAGCTCTCTCCTACATTGAGGAGCTTCTTTCACAAGCAAGGCACCCCAAGGCAAGTCTAGTCCTTCAACTGCTAGCATGGGTGATGCACAACTGCTTCGTTAAATTTTTGGGCTGCACCTATTGGCAAATCAAAGGCACTGTAATGGGAAACCCCACTGCACCAGCCTTTGCCATTCTGTTCATGAGCTACTTGGACCGAGAACTCCATCGTCTCACAACGGTTCAACCCCTGCACCACAAACGCTACATCGACGATGGGTTGCTCCTGTGGACAGGCTCACAAGCTGAACTCCTCTCCTTTCTCAACACCCTCAACAGCCTCGATGAACACATCAAGATCAAATGGGAAATCTCAGAAAAACAGATTGATTTTCTGGACCTACGGATCTTCAAGGGGGACAGATTCACCCAAGAAGGAGTACTGGACTTCCGGACATTCCAGAAATCCATGAACTCCTACTTGTACATCCCCTACCGCAGCTACCACACCCATAGCTGTCTCGTTGCCTTCATCAACGCCGAACTCAAGAGGTATCTCCTGAGCACCACCTCCCCACTTGACTTCATCGAGATTAAAAGATCCTTCTTCTCTCGGTTGAAAGCTAGGGAATACCCGCAGAAGTTCCCCCTCCTGCTCTTTGACCGTGTCCACCATTTGCAACGACAGGAGAAGTTGGATGCTATCCGGCTCCAACAACGCAGCACCAAACCAAGAGACATGAGAATCAGGCCCCTCGTGTTCAAGACCCAGCTGAACCCTGTTTCAGAGGGCTTGCACCTGGGGAGTTTTTTAAAACGGTTTGCAAACCGTCTTAGAAAAATTAATTCCACTGTGTTCCCACCCCGTGTTATTCTGGCTTGGACCCTTTCCCCAAAGTTGCGCTCCCACCTAGTTTTTTCTAGGATGAGAGACCTTGGCTCGACTTCGAACAGGGACGTTGGAACTGCCGAAGACCCTGGGGTCGCCTCAAGCAATCCGCGTGATTGCTTGCACTCCGCAGCCGCGCCACGGGACCATCCCGTAGCGCACCTCGGACCTGCCTCACGACCCCACCTACCTCCGATGTTGCATGCTTCTGCCTATATGAGCACTGACTGTTGTAATCTTGAGCATAGGCGCTGATGAAGGCCTTGCGGCCGAAACGCCTATGCCCTTCTTGATCTTCAGTCTTACAACAACCCCCCCCCCCCCCCCCCCCCCCCCTCCTTCAGTTCGTCTTTCTGTCTTTCTGCCTTGCCGTGACCTGGATCCTCTGCCGCACTAGAAGATGGCTTCTGACTTGGCTGACAACTGTATTCTCAATCACTTTCATCGATCTGCTTCTTCTTTCTTGTGGCTCCCAGCCATTGTTTGGCGTTGGACAAGGGAGTTGCACGAAGTGGTTCTCCACCCACTGCGGTTGAGGCTCCATAGCTTCTCACCAATCTCCATCAGCAGAAGAGAAGGCCAAGTCGTCTTAACCCAGCTAATCACAGCTTTAACAGAGGAGATGATGCAACTTGGGGTTGCACGTCCTCCTTCTCCAAGCTCCAGTCCATCGTTGGTAGAGACAAGGTGCAGTCAACACAAGGGCTGGCTCGCAGCGGACGCCTGTCGTTTACAAGCGAGAGTCAAGTACTCTCCTGTCCATTGCATGTTAGAGGAGGCAAACGAGGTTCAACTGGCGCATGTGATGGCTGAGCCAATTGGTGGAAGCAACGAGTGGCAAGGTTCCGAACGGTAAACCAGCAAATCAACAGCAAAATGCACATGCAACTTATGACACCATTTTTGTGACGATGTTACCAAATCACGGCTGCATACATGACCTCGCTAAAGATGACAGGATACTGGTGATGGCACTTCCAAAGCTGTCGAGTGCTCTCTTTGTCCAACGGCAAAGGAAGCATCGAAGCTTGATCTGGAGGATTGTCATGTTCACCGATTGATGACAAACCTGGCAAGTGATTGAGGTCATAGGGGCCAAAATCTTGCCAAGTCCCTTGTATTCTGGTTCTCTACAAGGCCACTGGATTGCAGCTCATAAGGCTGGTTTGGCATCACCGTAGGCGGGCAGGATATGGCAGTGGGGGCAACTGGAGCTTCTTTGAATGATTACCTACTTACTAACTGTGAGAGAAGGATGAATGAGTTGGCACCGTGATACTTCATGTTAGCTCAAATTCAGTCAGCAGTTCTGTTGACCTGCTGCGCCAAAGAAATCGTTTTTGAAAAGAATTAGTTCATTCCGTTACAGCAGCAGCAGCAGCCGCCGCAGCAGGCCCCACCGCCCTCGCAGGACATCCCACTGGGGGAGAAACCTTTGCATGGAGTAGGGCCCACGATGTCGGTTGGGGGAGCACTCGGACGCAGTGGATGGGTTGCCGCCTGAAGCGTCACCGTCCAGACGCAGAGTCAGAGGTCCCGAGCAGACAGATGCATGAGTCCGCCATCACGCCCGAGGCACGCCAGGTCTTCCTCTTGTCGGCATCGGACCCGGCCCCCCTTGCCTCCCTCCAACCTTGCTGAAGCTCCCGCCCCTGCCGCTGTTGGATCTCCCCCGCTTCCTCTACCTCCCACCCTCGCCCCTTCTTCCCCCTCCGACGCCAGCCGTACGTCCGCATTAGATCTTTCTTGGCGGAGCTTTCTGGGGTGCACACTGGAAGTGCAAGGGCAGTTCTCTTTAACCCTACTAGGGTTGCCGGCCTGCTCGGTCTAACAGCGGCTGGAGGGGAAGGTCACCAACAACGACGCGGAGTACGCGGTTCTGTCCCTCGGCCTTGAGCTAGCCTGAGCGCGGTGGTGCAGGGCCTGGTTACTTTGGGGGGCTCACAGCTCGTAGGGACACAGATGGGTGGCACAGCCCACGTGAGCTTGGAGCGCCTCCGCCATCGGTGTGACAATGCCTGCCTCGCTGCGCAGGGGCTTGGTTCTGTCCATTGCCACTGGGTGGGGCGAGAGTAGAACGAGGTTGCGGACGCGTTGTCTTGGAGGGGCATGCGGCTGCGGGGCCCGGGCAGGTGGGAGTGCACTGGGGTCCCTAGCGAGGTGGTGGCCTCGTTAGGGGCGGCGTTGCTGGTCTCTTGGGAGCTTGCACTGCAGGGTGCTGCAGGGCCCCCACACCTTTCCTCCTCCACATTCAGCTCTTTTCCTGTCGTGTTTCTTCGTTCTAGGAGCGGTTGGGTGACTCTTGCTTCGCGCACCGTCGGCGCATCATGCACAAAAGGGAGGGGGGGGGGGGGGGGGGG
>SZWC01000470.1:237407-248093 GCA_023375785.1 Penium margaritaceum
TGCAGAGGCTGGAGGTCTGTTTTGTCATCGATGGGGAGAGAGGTATCCTCCTCATGGTCTGGAGGATCAGATACGTCAGACTCGGAGGCTGATTCCTCCGAGTCATCTTCATCAGCTTCTCTCCCTGTTGTAGTACCCAGCCCATGCCATTGTGCTGGTGCTTTGTCTCCTTCCTCAAGAAGAGTGAGCCACTCTCCCTGTTTTGGTATGTTCTCAATTTCAAGAAGCTCTCCCTCACTCACTGAACATTCGTGGAAATCCACGTCTTTGCTGCGGATGACCTTCTTAGTTCCTAGGTCCCACAGTCTGTAAGCTCTGTGGGCGGTGTCATAGCCGATGAAAATACACTTTTGTGCTCTTGCATCGAGCTTTCCAGGACCCTCACCCACCTGGACCTTGGCAAAGCCGGTGCAACCGAACACCTTGAGATGGGAGGCGTCCGGCTTCCTGCCCGACCATGCTTTTTGAGGTGTCTTCAGCTGTTGTATCTGCTTCTTCTTGCCTCTCCTTTTCAGAGCTGTTGCCGGTGTGAGGTTCACAAGATACGTAGCCGTGCGTGCTGCTTCAGCCCACAACCTAGGAGGCAGCTTGGCATCAAAGAGCATGCACCTTGTCATGCCAAGGAGGGTCTGATTCATCCTCTCTACTACGCCGTTATTTTGAGGTGAGTAAGGAGTAGTTTTCTGCTGTTCAATACCCTCTATCTTGAGCCACTCCCTGCAGGCTTCGTACTCCCCCCCATTGTCCGTCCTAAATGCCTTCACCTTCCTTCCACTCTGTCGCTCAACCATAGCAACAAGGGCTTGCATATTCTCCTTCACCTCACTGTTCTTTTTGAGAAAGTACATCCAGACCTTACGGCTGTTTTCGTTGATGAGGGTGAGGAAACATCTG
This sequence comes from Penium margaritaceum, assembly GCA_023375785.1. NCBI lineage: Eukaryota > Viridiplantae > Streptophyta > Zygnematophyceae > Desmidiales > Peniaceae > Penium > Penium margaritaceum. Next base: position 238,302 of record SZWC01000470.1, read on the forward strand.
CTGCCTCCATTAGACTGTATGCAAAAGGGACTACACACGTCAGAGTGGATGAGGTCAAGGGGTATGAGAGCATGCGTACCATTACGCTTGAAAGGTTTCTTCTTGGCCTTGCCGTGAAGGCATGGCTCACACAAGATCCCAGCTCCCTCCGCCTCATCACCTAGCTCCATCCCCGCACTAGCTCCTGCTTATCCATGAGTACCAATGTGCGATGAGCCACGTACCCAAAACGCCCGTGCCAGAGGTTCTTGGACAATGTGCACTGGCTAGAATGAACAGCCCCGATGGCTGCATTTCCTTTCGGTTTTGTTACCGAATCTTCTGCTGCCACTGCTTTCGCTGCTCCAACATGTCCTTTGTCATCAGAATCTGCATCGCTGCTCTCCTCATCATCACTCCCGGCCAAAGATTCAGCCGTTGATGTTGTCATTTTGGTTTGCAACACGTAGAGTCCATCAATGCGAGGGACCTGTGCAACAACCTTCTTGGCAGGGTAGGAGATTTTGATATCCTTGGTAGGGACTATCACTGCTTCCTTCTCTGTAAAGATAACTGTTATGCCATGGTCAGTTATCTTAGAGACGGAGAGCAGGTTGGCTGTGAAGGAGGGCAAGTAGACTACTCCCTCTAGCTTGAGGTCGGAGTCCACACCGTTGACACCCACTGTGACCAGCTTGTCACAAATCCCCTCAGCTGCCTCAACCTTGCCGTTGGCGACTGTGAAGTTCTTGTTGCATGGAGCAAGAGAGATGAAGTCTCTCTTCTCATGAGTGGGGTGCTCGTTTTTACCCGAGTCAAGGCCGTAAGCTCCTGGCCTGAGTATTGCTCTCCCTTTTGTTTGAGGCACACTCGGCCATCAAGCTTGTGGGATCCTTCCCACCATTTCCCCCTCGCCATTCATCCTCGTCTCCTCCCTCCTTCTTGGGTTCCCGGCACTGTGTCCAGCCTTACCACAGTAATGGCAGTTTCCTTGACGCTTTGGACCCCTTCCACTATTGTCAATACTATTGCTTCCCTTGTACCTAGAGGAGGAGGTATTGCGGAAGGTACCGCTGCTTCGTGAGGCAAAGCAGCCATGTTTGCTTCAATACTGCTGCGACTCATGGCTTCATTCCGCACATACTCTGAGACGGTGATGTAGGATACTTGCTCTTCAGTCCACCCTCCAATCACTGTGATCATGGGATCCCAGCTCTCCGGCAGTATCCTAAAAAGAATCATGGCCTGCATATCATATTTTAGGTCCCACCCCAGGCTTGTTACAAGAGCGTCTCAAACTTCTGCATAAAGGCGGAGACATCCTCCCCTTCACCAAGCCTCATACTGATGAGATTCTATAGAATGAAGAGACGGTTGGAAAGTGAGGAGGACTGAAACACCTTGCCTAGTTTGGCGTATGCAGCGGCTGCCACTGTACAACCACTAATGTGTGAGAGGACTGAGTGTTGTATGGAGGACACGAGAACGGCAAGAGCCTTCTTGTTGAGCTTGACCCATGCCACAAGGTTAGTACCCTCCTCCCTTGGTGCTGGGATACTTTCGTCAAAACATCCTAGCAAGTCTCTATCATCCATGATGATCTCAAACTGCCACTTCCAGAGTGCAAACCCCTCTCCATCAAACTTGAGGATGGGAGAATAATTCCCTTGTTCCCCTGTCCCTGCCATCCCTACACATACAACTACTACAGCTGCTGCACCTGTCGTTGATGCCGATGCACCTGTGTTTGAGGACGTTGTAAGCTGTTGGTGAGAAGAGGAAACTGCTTGCCCTGTTCACGTTGGCCGATGCAAGCAGATGTAGGCTGATGTAGGCTGATGTAGGCTGATGTAGGCTGATGTCAGCTCCCAAGGCAGAAAGGTACAGATGTGTTGTATTACCCTCCGGCTGATCATTGACCTGCAAACAGAGAGGTTGGGTGAGAGCGAAGGTGCTCTCACTGCTTGTGACTTTGGCGGTTGCGTGCATGAAACTTCTCCAACCAGAGGAGTGGGCCCATAACCCTTTGTTAGCTGCTGAGCTAACCTCCTCAGGCAGAGAAGTCACAAAACCGAAAAAGCTCACAAAGGTTTTTACACCTTCTTCCTTTGCAGGTATGTGTCGTGCACCCCAAAACTAATCGGGCATACACTTCACCTTCAAGAGTACTAACGCCTTAGCATTACATCTCAAGAAGAGCTCAAGTTGTCAATATGCAAGAGAGCATCGAGCAAGGGTTGATTGATCAGCATGCAAGACAAGTCCTTTTATAGCTGCATGTCCAGTCCTAGAACTCAAAAGCACATTCCTGAGAAGTGGCTTGACCCTGCCACATCACCAAGAGACTTGCGCTGTGGACTTGACACATAAGCATCCTTGTGCCAAGGTGACTGATCAGCCGTGTTGCTTCCCAGAAGCTACGGACTTTCTTTCTTGGAAGCTTCCATAACAACCAAGATGTGCATGGTGCCTGGATCGATCTCATGACCTCTTACTTGGCCAAATCAACAAAATGGCCAAGTTAACCATTGGCTCTAGTGGGTGTGGAGGCACCCTCAAGGATGCCTAGCTCTCAGTGGTTCACGCTACCAAGGTTTGGGCAGCCAATGGACACCTTTTTGTGAAGAGTGTGGAGCACAAGGATCACGGATGTGAGTGGGCAGAACACGTCGCATTCAGTAGATCTGAATTGAAACACGTTTTTGTTGTTTAGCATAGTGATATTACATCAGATCCTTATAGCCTGTGATCTAAGATTTCCAACGCATCCAAGCATGCCCAAAACCGAGCAGTAGAGCCCCTGCTATGGTCGTCGAAGTAACCCTTGGTGGAGCCGCCCACCTGGCCTTGCACTCTAGGCAACGGGAGGCGCTTCGACGATGACCCGTCGAAGCGCCTTTCCTCGCCCAGAAGTCAAGGAGAAGTCCATCCTGGTCAAGGAGGTCCTTATGGTGACCTCATTCATGCCCCTGGTGCATTTGGAGGCCATTAGGAATGAACTCGGATCCCTGGTGGTGGAATATCCCGCCACCTATGGCGGGTACCAGATTCCACCCACCCAACACCCGTTTTTCGGGCTAGGCTAACTTTCTGAATACTCACTCAAATCGAGCGATTCAAAGCTCGATCTTGCATGGAAAAATCCAAGGAATCCAAATCTAAAGTCAGATCAGGTGTTCAACTACTCCTCAGTGGTCAAACCAGGGAGTACGATCAACGGCACTCATGGCAAGGGGCACACCATGTCAACAATCTCCCCCTTGCACCGCAGCCTTGATGCCCTGTCCTTGGAACCTGTAGCATTTTAAACTTCACAGCGCAGACCGAGCTCCATGCAGCTTGCGTCGTGCTTGTCCTTAGGCTGTGCCTTGGTCATGGCATCGGCGAGCATGCGCTTAGTGCCACAATGCACAATAGCCGCATCTCCCTTCGCCACCAAGTCCCGCGTGTAGTGATGCCAGATCTCGATGTGCTTGGTCCTCCTATGCAGCACCGGGTTCTGGGTCAGGCTGATGGCACTCATGTTGTCAACGTTGAGCACCGTCGGCTTCCTTTGGGGCACGCCGATCTCCTTTAACAGCCGACGCAGCCACACCGCCTCCTTTGCGGCTTCCGCGAGTGCGATGTACCCCGCTTCGGTGCTGGACAGCGCCACGCAGTCCTGCTTCCTGCTTGCCCATGAAACTGCTGCACCACCAAGCACAAACACGTACCCCGACTTTGATTTTCTGTCATCCACATCACCAGCCCAGTCGGCATCCGAGTAGCCGACCAACTCAAGGGAGTCATCACGTGCTCCCCCTCCAAACACTAGCCGCGACTGTTTTGTCGCCTTGAGATAGCGGAGGATCCGCTTCACCGCTTGCCAATGCAACGGTCCGGGGTCAGCAATGTAGCGGCTCACTTGGCCCTCCGCGAAGGTCAGGTCGGGCCGCGTCGCCACCATGGCGTACATGATGCTCCCCACCGCGGACTGGTATGGCACACCTGCCATCTCCTCCTTCTCCTCATCCGTGCTCGGGCCCATGCTCGAGCTCAACTCACATGTGGTGGTCATGGGTGTGCCGATGGGGTTGCACTCCTCCATGTTGTAGCGGCGGAGCACCTCTTGCATGTACTTTGCCTGCCCCATCTCCAACGTGCGTGCTTTGCGGTCCCTCTTGATGGCGACGCCGAGGTAGTACTCGAGCTCGCCCATGTCGGTCATTTTGAACCGACCGCCCAGCTGCCGCTTCAGGTTCACCAACTCCTCCATGTCCGATGACACGAGGATGAGGTCATCCACGTAGAGGACCACAATCTGGTGCAACCCCGGCTGNGGCGGCGCGTCCACCCCTTCCGGCACCTCCATGTAGACCTCCTTGTCCAGGTTGCCGTTGAGGAATGCGGTTTTTACATCCATTTGGTGGACTTCGTAGTCGCGCGCCGCCGCCACCGAGAGGATGGAGCGAATGGAGGCAAACTTTACCACCGGCGCGAAGGTTTCGTCATAGTGTTCTCCTTTTCGCTGGGCGTACCCCTTCGCGACCAGCCGCGCCTTGTACCGCTCCACCTTCCCCTCCTTCGTGAGCTTCTTCTTGAAGATCCACTTGGAGCCGATGATGTTTGCACCCTCCGGTCTGTCAATCAGCTGCCAAGTGCTGTTCTCTTCGTGGGAGGCAAGCTCACATTTTATGGCTCCCTCCCACTCAGCCCCATCCTTCTGCTGCAACGCCTCCTTGACGGTCTCGGGCTCCTCTTGAGCAAAGAACGCTCGAGCAAACCCAGTCCAGGTGCCCTGCGCGGCATCGTATCGTTTTGCCGTCCTTCTTGCGCGTTCGCTTCTCCGGGGCTGCTGCTGTTGAGGCTGCTGCTGCTGCTGCTGCTGCCCTCTCACGGCGCCACTCGCACCGCTGGCCTGCTCCCCCTCTCTTGGGGACCGTGGAGATGCGGGCTCATTCCCCACCTCCTGATTCAGCTCCACTGCTGCCGGTGCTTCAGACTCATCGTCCGACTCGGCTGAATGCAAATCAGCCGCTCCTCCATCCACCGGATGGTTATTGCCGGTTGGAGCCGGTGGGACGTCACCCTCTTTTGCGTCCTCCGGCGTCTCCCCCTCGAGGAGTGGCAGCCACTCCCCCCGCTTGGAGAGACCCGCATCCTTGTCTGTCCAATGACTCTCCTCGTCAAACGTGACGTCGTGACTCTTCACGATCTGCTGCCTCTGCGGGTCGAAGAGCCGGTACGCCTTGCTCCCGCTCTCGTACCCAAGGAAGATGCACCGGCGAGTCCGCGGGTCTAGCTTACCCCGCCCCTCCCGTGCCTGCACAACAGCATGTGCAACACAACCAAAAGTGCGGAGGTGTGCCACAGTTGGCTTCCTCCCGCTCCATACTTCTTGTGGCGTCTTCCACACCTTGGACTCCGCGTCTTTTAGCGGCTTTGTCGGCGTCAGGTTCATGATGTACGCCGCTGTCCGTGCCGCCTCGCCCCAGTACCGCTGCGCGAGGCCGGCATCGCTCAACATGGACCGGACCATGTTGAGGATGGTGCGATTCGCCCTCTCGGCGACGCCGTTCTGCTGCGGAGAATGTGGCATAGTTTTCTGCCACGCGATCCCCTTGCTCTTCATCCATGCCGAGCAGCCCTCGTACTCGCCACCGTTGTCGCTCCGGAACGCCTTCACCTTCAACTCCGTTTGCCGCTCCACAGCCGCCACGAATTCCTGCATACAAGACAAGACATTGCTCTTCCTCTTGATGATGTAGAGGTAGAGCTTGCGGCTGTGGTCGTCGATGAAGGTGACAAAGTAGCGAGCCCCACCAATGGAGGGCTCGAACGGTCCGCACACATCCGTGTGCACCACCTCCAACTTCGTCGAGGCACGCGTCCCTTTGCCGTCAAACGGCTGCCGTGTCGCCTTGCCCACCACGCATGGTTCGCACACGGCATTCCTGGCTGCATCGAGGCCCTTGATCTCAAGGCCCCGCACCACTTCCTTCTTCGCCATGTCCCTCACAGTTGAGGGAGCGATGTGACATAGGCGGCGGTGCCACAGGTCCAGATTTCCTTCATCCTTCGTCACGAGGTTGACGGCGTCAGTCCTTACCGCATCGGCAAGGACCTTGGTGCGGAGAAGGTAGAGGTCCTCCTCCCTCTTGCCACGCGCAATCACCTCGCCATCTCCCTCCTTCCGGATGATGGCCTCCTTCTTGTTGAAGAGTACCTCGAGCCCCTTGTCGGTAAGGCGGCTCACTGACAGCAGATTTGCCCCAAAGTTGGGCATGTGGAGCACGTCGTAAATGGTGCACGGAATGACTTTCCCGTTCACCACTGACTCAATGCAAACACTGCCTTCGCCCGCGGCCAACTCTCTTTTGCCGTTGGCCACTGTCATGTGCCGCTCGGTGGCGCCAAAGGTGACGAATGCCGCCCGGTTGCATTGTGTGTGGCGGCCTGATCCGGAGTCGATCACAGTGACTTCCGGATCTTTCAAGTCGGTAGACTCCCTGGCCATCATGTCTTGGGTGTCCTTCTTCCCGCCCTTCCCGGGCTGGTCCGACTTCTTGTTGGGGCAGTTGCGTGCATAGTGGCCCTGTTTGCCACAGGTGTAGCACTCCCCTTTGTTGTCACCTTTCCTGGTGGCCTGCTTGGCACCCTTCCCCTTCTTGCCTCCCCCTCCACCTTGAGGGTGGACGGCATAGGCGGAACTTGATGTTGCCCCGCTCTCTCTCCCACCACGCCGCATCCATTCGTTGCGGACGTACTCAGCCACCTTCGGGTATTTCAGCTCATCGACGGACCAGCCGCCTACGACGGTGATCATGGGACTCCAACTGTCCGGCAAGGCCAGAAGGGAGATCATAGCTTGCAGCTGAGGGTCGACCTTCCATCCGGTGGCTACGCACTCGGCAGTGAGGGACTCAATCTGCTGCAGGATCTCCATGATGTCGTCGCCTTCGTTGGCTCGGAGGGTGACGAGCCTCTTGAAGACGAAGAGCTGGTTAGCAAGGTTGGTGGACTGGTAGATGGTGCAGAGTTTCTTCCAGGCCTCCGCGGCCTCCGTGCATCCTTGAATCAGTGCGCGCTACGACGGTGCTAGCGCTAACACCAACAATGCAAGCGCTTTCTTGTTACGCTTCTTGTACTTGTCCACTTCCTCCGGCGTCGCGGTATCCGGAGGCGCAGTCTCTTCACCGTTGACCAGCTCAAGCAGGCCCTTGTCATCGAGGTAGACCTCAAACTGCCACCTCCACAAGGGGAAGCCATTTCCATCAAACTTGGAGACAGCGCCGATGCTCTCTTGCTCGGTTGTTGCCATGGCGCACGGCGGTAGCGTGAAGCTTGAAGAGCTGGGGTCCGTCTAGGCACGTGGGCCATAACCCTTTGTTGGCTCTAGTGGGTGTGGAGGCACCCTCAAGATTGCCTAGCTCTCAGTGGTTCACGCTACCAAGGTTTGGGCAGCCAATGGACACCTTTTTGTGAAGAGTGTGGAGCACAAGGATCGCGGATGTGAGTGGGCAGAACACGTCGCATTCAGTAGATTTGAATCAAAACACGTTTTTGTTACTTAGCATAGTGAGATTACATCAGATCCTTATAGCCTGTGATCTAAGCTTTCCAACGCATCCAATCACGCCCAAAACGGAGCAGTAGAGCCCCTGCTAGGGTCGTCGAAGTAACCCTTGGTGGAGCCGCCCACCTGGCCTTGCACTCTAGGCAACGAGAGGCGCTTCGACGATGACCCGTCGAAGCGCCTTTCCTCGCCCAGAAGTCAAGGAGAAGTCCATCCTGGTCAATGAGGTCCTTATGGTCACCTCATTCATGCCCCTGGTGCATTTGGAGGCCATTAGGAATGAACTCGGATCCCTGGTGGTGGAATATCCCGCCACCTATGGCGGGTACCAGATTCCACCCACCCAACACCCGTTTTTCGGGCTAGGCTAACTTTCTGAATACTCACTCAAATCGAGAAATTCAAAGCTCGATCTTGCATGGAAAAATCCAAGGAATCCAAATCTAAAGTCAGATCAGGTGTTCAACCACTCCTCAGTGGTCGAACCAGGGAGTACGATCAACGGCACTCATGGCAAGGGGCACACCATGTCAACATTAACCACTCACTTACATGGTATACTCACAGGTCATATCTCACATGAGACAGAGCATAGCTGAGTCACCCTACAACAAATCCAGGGGTCATACCTCCACAAGCGTTCCTGATCCGTCGTACAAGACTGAACAAGGGGCAAACATATTCAACACCCCCCCTCCAAAAATTCTGAAAATGGATTGGACAAATGTATTAGGAAGTGAGTTGGAAGAGGATCCGCAACAATACACCAATATTTGACTGAGAGAAGTCACTAGGAAACTACAATTTGCAGGTTTTCAAGATAAATCTGTGAACTTTAGGCCCTTTCAACTGGATAAACCACCCGATGCAATCAGCACATACAGTTATGATGTGGAAGGGGGGTGGAGGGGGTCGCTAGTTCACTCGCGGTTGTGATGAAATCATTCCAACTAGTAATCAATGTGGGAATTATTTTCTGACAGTACTTGTCACTCGTGTAAAATATCATGTAGAAAGTTCCAGCTCAGGTTTTTGTCGACAGCGCAACGTAAAGAACGGACATTTATGGTTAATCACCTCTGAAAAATACACTCTTCATACAGTGTACATGTCAAATGTAAGCCCATGGAAACTTCATGGTACCTTCGTGGAAGTTACATTAAAATTCAATTTACTACGTGTTTTCATACATGTTAGCATGTACTTGTATACCTCAACATGCGAAAATTCTTGGAAGGCTGGTAATTAAAATATAAAAGCCCAGCAAAAACCATGCTTTCTTTTTCCACAACTCCATTTACAGTTCCCTTAAACAGACGTACACTCGTCCTTATACCTTAAAGATGCTGATACTGTGAAGAATTCAAATGCCTGTTCCTGGACGCGAAACTAGTCGGAGACACAATCGACACGGTTTTGCGGTCGGGGTTAAGGGTTTGATTTTTTCTCTTTCCCGGGCTCCTGCTGGGCCCCGCTGTAGTGGGGCCCAACAGGTTCCCTTCTGTTGCAGAGGGGGATTTTGTATCTCCCACTGGAATCCCTCGCAAACCTGTTATTGATCGTCATATGTGTTGACGACTAGTCGACGGTCGTCGATCGTCGATTTTCATCTATGTATAGACGATTAAAACGTATATCGTCGATCGTCGATCGTCATAGATCGACGGTCAAAGAGTGGTTTTTGACATCTTCTCAAAATACTCTTTGTGTATTTTTCTCGTGTCCATTAGATACACTTACCATAGACACTCCCCCAATACATTTTGCCCTTTTGGGGGGGGCGGATATCTCCGGCTCCCATGTTCCCTCTCCCCCCTCAAAACAGGTAAAGTGTGTTAGGAGAGTGCATATGATGTGTGTATCTGACGGACATGTGAAAAACACACTAAGTGTATAGTACACTTAGTGTATTCAAGTAACTGTTGTACAATGCACAACCCAGCTACACAACTCCAATACACTTGTCGCTTCTGGGGGGAGGGGGGTAATGGGGTCCCGACTACGTGGTTTCGAATATGTAATATGGTTTCCGCACATGTGGATGTCATCGACTAGTCGACAGTCGTCGATCGTAGATTTTCATCTATGTACAGACGATCAAATCGTACATCTTTGATCGTCGATCGTCATAGATCTACGGCCGACGAGTGGTTTTTGACATCTTCTCAAAATACACTTTGTGTATTTTTCACGTGTCCATCAGATACACTTACCACGGACACTCCCCCAGTACACTTTACCCTTTGGAGGGGGTGAGA
>SZWC01000470.1:254425-265605 GCA_023375785.1 Penium margaritaceum
GGGGGGGGGGGGGGGGGGGGAGATGCCGCCGACAAAGAAACATTGCAACAATTACGGAAGTACGCTCGTTATGAAGCTGCTTATGTTTTGTGTCCAACAGTTCTGAAAGTAAGCACCCTCTTTACAAAGGTAACCAATCAGAAAACATGAAGACATATGTACGTATACTATACATCAAGACTAGAATATCATATCATTTGTTTTCCCTAGCTATATAATTACATTGAATTCCCAAGGCACAAGTATCATGTACATAGCTTTCCAAGTGAACTGAACATGACTACCTCTCTATACAACTTCATGGAAGTTTCCTGGTAGTAGGTACCTAGTACACTAAATGTGCAATGTATAAAAAGCCCTCGATTAACCATACCTCAGAATGGACGGACTTCGTCCAACGATTCAGATTAATCAATGGACCAAATGCAGTTGGATTCGTGTAATACATTGTTTGCCGGTGTGCGATGTTCACATGTTTCCGATACCTCGTGACGTTCACGGCTCTGAACATCTTAATAGTTCACTTCCTATTTTTTGGGTGGTGGTCAAACAGGGAGGACCACCGACTCCACCCCACCCCAAAAGGTAGAAAGCGTATCGGGTGTGTGAATTAGGAATTTTACAAGCAGGGAATGAACAACAATGCACAAATGTATTCAGTGGATAGAAGTCACAAAGTACCATCCAGTGGATAGTACAGCGCATTACAATCATGTACACTTAGGCATCCCCACAACATATACATTCCAATACATTAACCCAGTAACATTCTTGGGTATGTGGAGGGGGGGGCGAGGGGGAGAGGAGGATGTTAAATATTAGTTTGCACTAACCCGAAAGCTGCCCCAAAAAAGAGGAGAAATTATAGGAATGGGACATTGTTTTAGGACTCCGAGAATGATATTGAATCTGCCATTTTCCAGACTCTAAACCCAAAAATAGATTTAACTTTTTTGGAACATTTTTACCATTCTTTTATCAAATTCATCAATAAAACTCGACAACTGAAGGTTAATGTACATCCAACTATTAGTGAACAAAAAACCTTGCCATACATTGTGTTTTCAGAGAAGCTTCCTATTGAAGCATATGTCAACACACACACACAAAAAAAAAAACAGTGTATGAAAATCAGGTGATTAACCATAACTATAAATGGCCTAAAGGACGATGCCCGTCCTATGAAAGTGATGCATGCCCTCAGCAACACCCTGCCAAAAGATGATCACAACAGTAGAAGAGTTTGGTAGCGTGTGCAACATGCTCATGCCAACAGCAAAAATTCTTACAATAGTGGCTACGACAAGAGGGTCACGAGCAGTTACACATCCATGTAGATCAAGGCATTGCAACAATGCAAGTGCTTCAACCATAGTAATTCTTGCCACATTGTGTACCATCATAGGAGTTTAGTGAAGGAAAAAAGCAAGTGTAACTGGCAAAGGAAGAGAAAGAAATCCGTACAAGAACCAGGGAAAGCAACAAAGGAGTTGTGAAACAATGAGAGCCAAGAGTATATGGTGTTATTCCTGACTCCTCTCCATTGGAACTTCTACTTCACTATACATCTGAACGTCCTATATGTTAAGCCATGGATTTTGGGGTAGAAGGAGGAACATGTCACATTCTCTTTGAGAACCGAGTGAAATTCATCGAGGAGAAAATGAGAGTTCGACTGAATTATGGTGCAAGATACCGTTTTTGTACCAGAGAGTGTTCCTAGAAGTGAGACCTTGTGCTCACAAGCAAGAAGATGATCCCTAACCAAGTAGAAGACACAATTACGGTGGAGTACCTATTCCATCCACTCTTGGTTTGTGTAAGGAAGTATTGCATAATGATCAACTATTGTGTGTACCCAACAATGTGATCCTCGGTCTTCACTTCCTACACAATTTCAACCCTTTCATCAACTTGGAGGCGATTGTCTTGGTCAAGCTGAGACACAGGGAGTATCCCCTGCATATGTGGTCTTTGGGAAAGGCCCCAAATGAGGAGACTTGGGAGGAGGGATTATCGCAATATCTGGTGCAGCTCAAGCACACAATTCGAAAAGAGAATCAGATTATCTTAGCGACTGTACAAGACATGGAGGACAGCCTCGAGGAACAAGAGGACGTGATTCGTGAATAGACAGGAGATCAAGGCACTACAGTACCCAAGGGGTCTTGGAAGGTGTGTACGCAGTTCAAGGACATTTCCCCTGACACCCTCGTGGTTGGTATTCCATTAAAGCAGGATATGGACCATTGTATGAACCTCAAACCTGGAGCATGACCGTTTTTTCTTGTAATTTATCCCATAAGTAATTTACAGCTGTAGTTTCTCAAGGAGCATCTAACTGTGATGACAGAGAAAGGCTTCATCCTCCACCCTTGTCTCCTTATGTTGTGCCCATGCAAAAAAGGCCAACATCCCATGCGCATGTGCATGGACTTTTGGGTATTGAGTGGTCTGAAAATAAAGAAACAGTTACTTCCACAGGCCAAAGAGCTCTTTGATCAGCTCCATGCAACTCATTAACTCGCAAATTGATCCTATTTTGGGTATCAAAGAAAAAAGACAAACGTGACCATTACCTTCATAGAGCACGCATTATGTCAGTCTTTTCATACAATTGGATGAGCTCTGTAAAACTCTTTTGAGATTATCATATTCAATACAACTTCCTTGAAACTTTGTAATCAATGAGAAACAAAAGATGAATTCGACGTAAGAATTGTGAAAAGCTCTGTCCATAAGCTAGAGAAGTTTCTTACCACCTTCCTTTGCGTATGAACTTGTGATGTACACAGCAACGTCAGTGTTTTTCTTAGGGGTGACTGGTCATAAATGGACTTCATGGTGGTACATCTCGATAGCATCATGGTGTTTAGCAGGACGGTAGATGAGAAAGAGCAACGTGTGAGAAAGGTGTTGTAGACATGAAGAAATAGATTTTTATGTAAATCTCTCCGAATGTGATTTTGTGGTGGAAAAACCTGAATTCCTTCGATACATCATTGAAAATGGAACAATCCCCATGGATCCGTACAAAGTGTCAGATTTTCAAGGGTGGCTAAAGTTGTATAATGTGTATTATGTACAAAATTTCCTGGTTTTTGTAGCTATTGCTTAAGTTTCATCATTTTTCATTCAGGAGTGTTGGCTCCGCTCTTCAATTTAACCTGCAAATATCATGTCTTTTTGGGAATTCAATGAATGAAAAGCCTTTCAACTGACAAGGACCAAAACTTCTGTGTCACCCTTGCACTTGGCTAAAAGTGACTGAGAGTTTGAGATGGCAATGATTACATCAGACCTTGCCAAGGTGTCATTCATTTTCAGGACTGTGGCAACGGGTTATAGCCAGTTGCCTTCAATTGGTGAACTTGCATGGGGAAAAGCTGAATTGCAACACCTATGACAAAGATGTTAGTACTATTATAGAATTGCTAGTGTTATCTAGAATACAGAACTACACTGTCTACGCTGTCAACCACATGTTAAAATTCTTCAAGACAAAATTGAAACTTTGCCAAGAGCACTACCTCAAGTCACACTTCCAACATGAGGTTGCCGACTAGTTGGGTCACACCAACCCATCCAATGCACTTGTACAAACATTTGAACTAATGATATCGGTTGCATCTATTATCATCCACAAGGATGCCTTCCTCGTCAATGTTTTTCAGGGGTATGATGTGTATGGGGAGTACGACATTTAGTGACTTTTCTTCAAGGAAATACGTTCGCGACAGCGGAGCATGCCGCAGGTGGTCTTTATAATGGCGGTGCTTCAACAGCTGATTTTGGAGGATTTATATGACAATGGCCTGGACAACTTCTTTGCCAGCAAGACTTTGACAACAGAGGGTCGCTTCTTGGGGTTCATGTTGGCCCACCATGTTGTTGAAACTGGCTGAATTCTGCCTGAGTTGTGATGTTTTTCCATGCCAGGACCTCCTCCAGTCACCACAAATTCTCAAACGTGTGTGACAAGACATCTCTATGTACTTCATCTCTGGATTATCCAAGAAATCAGTGAGCCACAATGAAATATTGGTAGTGGGAGATCGCTCCATTAATATGTTGCACTTTGTTGTGATGCATGACATAATGAGCTTGAAGGACACGGCTTGGCTACTCCTCAAGCATGTGGTCTGTCTCCATGGATTACACTGGTCCAAAGTGAGCGACTACAATCCGCCCTTCACCAATAACATCTGGAGTAACTTCATGCAGGGGTACGTCAGCAACGTGCAGCTGTTGACATGCGTCCACCCGTAAACTGATGGAAAACCGGAGCAGAAAAGGCCAGCGACTAGAGCAGATTATTGTTCTGTAGTGGGTGATCTAAACAAGATCACATGGGACCAATGGTTTCCAGTCACTGAATTTGCACACAATGCCACCACATCCGCTTCCATTGGCAAGGTGCCCTCTGAGGTGGTGAACGAGACGGTACCCATCGTACGTGGCGTTTCACATGTCGTGAGCAATCTACCTGCAATGGATCCAAATCCACGCAACTTCAAGCAAATTTGGATGGTGATGTGACAAGCATTATCAAATGTGGAAGAAGCATCAAGCAGATCATAAATGCATGGATGTGATGTTCAAGGTCAGTAGTTGTGTACTTCTTAACAGTTCACACATTAAGCTCTATAGGGTCCAATTGGAAATGTTGAAGCCTCGATGGCTTGCTCTGTTCAAAGTGCTTGACATGCAGATACCTGTGGTAGGGCAGTTGGCTCCTCCACCTTCCACTCCAGCCTAAAACGTGCTCCATGTCTTCAATAAAAAGCTACATGACGATCTGTCCAAGCACTTTATTTCTTGCAATTCTGAGCCTCTTAATCATGTTGTCATCAAAGGTGAGCAAGAGATTTATGTGGAGGCCTTCCTCAACCACCGTCACCGTGGCCGAGCATGGGAGTTTTTAGAAAATTGGAAGTTCCATGATGCATCCGACATTTCACGGCTTCATCATTGGTTGTAATCGTCCGGTAATACTATGAGAAGACAAGGAAATCTAGCTCTTGGGTGGACAGAGTAGGCTGGATCGTGCCAATGGTACTAGTTATTGCCTGAGAATGCAATTTCATAACAGAGTTTGAATCCACAGGAAATCACAAGCCAGATTTACCAAAGAACATGATCTATCCACCAGTATTGGAGGAAGTTATGCTCGACCAAAGGTTGGATCCGTCAAGGAGAAAACACTTGACGGGAATTCGTCCGCAATGCTCGACCCCAGAAGATCCAACAAGGATGAAGAATGATTTGGTGTCCAGCTGGTGAATGAATCAAGGCTCATTGAAAGCTAAGGGTTCTTTTGAATGGTACCTTCATGTGTTGTTGCAAGCCAAATCACTTTGGGCAGCAGCCACCATCACCAGTGGTGATCACGTCAAAGATTGCAGTGGTTAAACGGAAATGGCCATTTCTCGGCCGTTCCTCCATGGAATAACATTATTTTAGATGCATATGAAACCTAGTAAGTTGAGCTACACTATTTTACAAGCTCATCATGTTGCACATGGTTTAGCGACCTCGGTCATGTAGGTTGCGTCACCGCACACATATTATCTTGTATGTTGACGCTTGAAGAACAAGTATGGTTTTGTCCCACTTTGTCACACGTGTTCCCGTCCTACTACCAGACGATTCTATGCTTCTATACACACCAGAAGGTGTGTGACAGCCTCCCTTTGGTCGCCATTACGGTTGGTGGTGCTTTCATCATCAATTTGAGGCTAACATATTGTGCCTGGCTTACTCCAGGCACTCCCATCCATGCAACATAGTCACACCAATAGTAGACACGGCCTCATTTGCTTAATCACGTCCCTAGAATTTTGGAAATAAGTTCTACCAGTCGGCACTTCCTACGGACCCACACGATTTCCATTTCTCATTCCTCCTGAAGTCCAAACAACTTAAGGGCTTTTATTAAGTTTTATTCAGCACATGTTTGAAAGACATCAATTTCACAAGCAGTGCGGCTGTCACAATAAATACAAGGCAATCAGCGGGCTCACACAAATTGTGGAATAAAGGACAAAGCCAGAAGGTATGAGAGACACTAGCCTCCAGAGCCACATACTTTGCCTTAACTGTGCAGCCAGCCACCGCAAGCTTGCTTCCCACCACGTGAAGCAAGAACATGTAGCCCTTCTACCTCCTGCCACTGGCGCCATGCTGAACACCTAGCCATAGGAAGGTGCTCACAACACATTGCGCAAGTTTTTCTCCATGTTACATGCACATGGGGTCTGTGCAAACTAGGCTAGAAGGCTCACAGAAATGCATTTTCAAGCCGAATCATTCTGACCAGGTACATGAGAGATTCAATGAGGTTCATGTACTGTGCTTGATCCACATGCTCCTCCAGATTGACTACATCGATTTGTAGTTGACCATTTTGACCCTTAGGGGTCATGGGAGGCATGTGTCACTATGGCCAGGGAATTTGCAAACTTCTCCTCCAGGATCTCGGCGTACCTCTCTTGGTGGATGTTTTGGAATTCGCGTTCGCGATCACGCAAAATCTGCATCTTCAAAAACTTCTCCACAATCGGTCATCTCCTATGCATAACGAATCAACTCCTTGACCTTCTGGACGGATGCCATGTCTGGCACCATAACTAGGAGGTCATCCACATGCACAAGTGCTGGTGCTTCAGTGAGCAAGACAAATGGATCTGACTCCCTATGCAATTTCCCACTGTGATCAACTGTGGAACGGATCTCTGCATTCCGATAGGGAGGGGAATGTTAAGCCCATACATGAGTCAACAAGCTCTGCGTGTGCCATCCACAAAGCTGGATGATATGACCGTGTAAATCACCACGTCTAGTTGCCCATGGAGGAAGGTGTTGCTCACATCATTTTAACGTATTCCCCTGTCCTACTGGATAACATGGTCAGTCAGCATATCTGTGCCAAAGAGACTAACAGATGCAACACGGAACTGTAATCAATATCCAATCACTTGTGAGTACCCCATGGCCAGATGACAGGCTTTATCCTGCTCAGAAGAGCCAACCAACTTCTTTTACTGTAAGGAAAAACCAACCAGCCTGAACAGCCTAGCAGCCGGGCCACAGATGGAAGGGCTTAAGACCACGGTGCTCAGTTCAATGCCTTGTGCTCCTCATTCATGGCCTCCGTCTGAGATCCAACGCAAGCTTGAGAAAGAATACTGGGCTCGGGTTGAGCAGCAGGAGAGTTGCGTAGTGCTCAAGCCATTGCACACGAGGCAGGCTAATCAACAACTTGAAGGTTTGCTACATTGTGTGCATTGGAGGTGCTCGCGATGCAACTGAATGCTACATATTGTACCATGATACGTCATGAAATCTCAACCGTTGGCTCTATGCAAGTGGAAAATCCAAGCACTCCCTTTCCTGGCTCTCCACTCACGCAGTGGACGATCTCCACTCACGCAGTGGACGATCTCCACTCACGCAGTGGACGATCTCCACTCACGCAGTGGACGATCTCCACTCACGCAGTGGACGATCTCCACTCACGCAGTGGACGATCTCCACTCACGCAGTGGACGATCTCCACTCACGCAGTGGACGATCTCCACTCACGCAGTGGACGATCTCCACTCACGCAGTGGACGATCTCCACTCACGCAGTGGACGATCTCCACTCACGCAGTGGACGATCTCCACTCACGCAGTGGGCGAGCCCTTGCCAATTGTGGAGTGATCATTGCGTGGTGGACCGTGGGTGGACGCGAAACCAGACAACTCCTAATCTCCTGCACGTGCAACTCAACGGAGGCTGAGATTTCCTAGGAAGATGGTGTAGGTGATGCGGCAGACACATGATGTTCGTGCCGTGATGAGCAGTGGGCCGGGGCCACACAGATGACTTCGGTACTGCCGACAAATGCGGCGCTCGAGACAATTGCGGCATTGGATATGACTTTGATGCAAGAGACGTTGTAGTAGGAGAGCCGTGCACAATGACGTAGACCACACGCTCCGTGAGGACGTCAGAAGTATGCGGAAGGAGAGGATGAGGCACACTCGCTAGCAACATGGCACTCGGCGCATTCGACATCAGAGCGGGGAATGCAGAACCTGCCAATGCAGATGCCACCAGTGCTGTCCACATTTGAGACAAGAAAAGTGTCCTTTAAACTCATACACCTTAGTCTGTTTCTATCAATCTTCATTTGTCAAAGACATTCCTGATATGTTGAATGTCCATGGCACAAGAGGACAAGAGGATGAGGAACACTCGCTGGCAACATAGCACTCGGTGCATTCGACATCAGAGGGGAATGCAGCAGGCGACACGTCTGGCTGAGAACGGGATGCAACCATTCATGGGAATAAGGGTGTCATAGGCAGAGAAGGTGATACCACGCGCAGCAGTGAGGGGAACACTGAAGGGGACAGTCATCGTCAAGGGACCATGATAATCAGAGGGTGAATCCTCCCCCACAAGATGGGGAACCAGACACAAGGCACGACTGGACGTCATGATCCTAATACAGGCCAGATCGTGAGCCATGAGGGACTTGAAAATGCAGTGGTGGTCAATATCCTAGAATCACCACGCCTTTGACTGGGGAAGGTTCTCATGACTCCATACAACCGCCCAGGAGGTGAGAGTCTAGACCCCTACTTTCTCTGTGTCAGCCAGACATGGGTCATGGAGCCTAAAACTTGGTCAAGACAAAGGTCCACACATTGCCTCAAGAACCATTTGTGTAGAGCGACATGGCAAGGGAGTGGACCGTGGTCCATAGCCAATCCATGATCTGTTCCATTTCTCATTCACTTAACCTCCACCCAAGGCCATGGTGTGATGTGATGTGATGATGTGATGTGATGATGTGATGTGATGATGTGATGTGATGATGTGATGTGATGATGTGATGTGATGATCTGTTCCATTTCTCTCCCTCCCACACCACTCTGTCTCTCTCCCCCACTTCCCACTCCAACCGCCAGAAGGGGATGTGACAGAATCATCACGATGTATGTGAGTGAAAATCAGTGTACAAGAATCGTTCACACAAGAGCCTCTAAGAGCATTGAGTAGCCACACCAATGGTTGTGCGGTTTCTTCAAGGGAAAGGCTTCCATGAGTCAATTGACGCCTAGCTGCAGCCAAGTTCACACAATGCTTCTGCTGCTATGCAACTACACACAAGCACACGTGACAGAGCACCTGGGCCAGGACAGAATTAGTCACACAACCTTCTCGGCTCCTGTAGCTTTGTTACCCTGAACCAATCCAGCATTTTCCAATGCAGATGCCCCCCAGCGCTATCCACATTTGAAACAAGAAATGTGTCCTCAATACTCAAAACAATTTTTTTCTGTTTCTATCAATCTTCAGTTGTAAAAGACATTGATAACATGTTGAATGTCAATGGCACAAGAGGACAAGGCTAGCGCACGGTGCACCCCACGTATGCACTAAGATGGTAGCAACAGCCATTTTCGCTCCCCAACTGTGTTGAGGGGTACCTCCTCTATTTATTCCGAGCTTGGAGGATGGCAGTACTGAGGAAGAGTCGCTTGAGGCCACACGTGCTCATGTGTAGGGGCGTCATCTGCAGTCACCGTCGTTGCTCCCCCGTCCACACCTCCAACACTTCCGCCACTAAATCGAGTCCCACCGCCGCAGCCGCCGCCACCAGTACAACCACTCTTGCCCCTCTCTCCCCTCACCTCTGTCCTCAGAGCACGCCACACGAGACTCCCGCACTTGAACCCGCTCCCGAACGCAACCTGCCACACCCTGTCGCCCCGGCGCACATCCCCCCGGGCCTCCCAGAACGCGAGCTCGTACCACACAGAGGCCGACGACACGTTGCCGTAGCGGTGCAGCGTGGCCTCCGCAGCCGCCATGTGGCCCGCGTTCAGGTTCAGACTCTCCCTCACAGAATCCAGCACGGAACGGCCACCCGCGTGAATGCACATGTGCTGAAACGCGCGCGAGAAGTCGGGCGTGTACACTCCACTCGACCCTCCTCCTCCTCCTCTTCCTCCCGCGTTTCCTGACTCCCTGCCAGCCTCCTTGCCGCACTCTTTGCCGCTGGCACCATTCTGCACCGCAGCAATGGAACGGGATGCTGCAGCAGCAGGCCCCGCTGGCTCTGCCGCGCTTGCGCCAGCAGCCTCTCCATGCCCAGAAAGGCCGTCCTTCAAGATCGTGCCCGCACTCATCTCACCGTTCACTCTCCCGTGCACCCCGTCAGAAGTCTTGCCCACAGCAACAGCCGCACCACCCGGGCCTCTGGGCACTTCCGGCCCATTCCGCCCTCCAGGTTTGTCCCCGGTGCTCCTGTCCACAGACCTCATCAGCCCCCAGCCTGTCTTGCTCCTCACGCGTACCACCGCCAGCGAGGCAATGTACTTGAGCTTCTCCGAAAGTGGCAGCACGAGGGGGCCTAGCTGCTGCAGGTGCACTTTCAGACCCTGGAGGCAGACCAGGAAGGCGAGGCGGCAGCAGACGCGCGCGTGCACGCCAGCGGACAGCAGTGAAAGTGGCGGCATGGGCAACCGAGCACAAGCAGACTTGGCAGACAAGGGGTATCTTACAAGCACAGTTACTGAGATCAGCAGCAGAGAACAAAAAGGCTTCTGCCAGCTGAAAAGAGCTGCAAGGGAAGGCGTTCGAGCAAGAGCAAAAAACAAGCAAAAACGTACAGACTGCAACGGAGACAGAAAGTCCATACCAACCACATTCGTGGCCATTGAGTCTGTTATTTCCTGTCCCTTCTGCACACTGTGCATGTACAAGTGCATCCTCTCTCAAGCACACGCACACAGGGTTGTTGCACATGTTCCTGCCAGTCCACGTTTGAAAATGCAGTTGGCTGGCTGGTTAACCAAGTCTCTGCAAGAATGACATCAACCCACCAATCACTTTGGATGCACTGCTGTGCACACACGCACGCACGCACGCACGCACGCGCGGGCGTGCAGGCACGCACGGGCGCGCAGGCACGGACGCACGCACGCACGCACGCACAGGCGCGCACGCACGCACGCACGTACGCACGCACGCACGCACACACGCTTGCATGCTCCCACGCACACGTACACACGCATGTGTATGCATGCACGCATGCATGCACACGCACGCACACACGCATCTGCACCCACTCGTGCACCTGCGCGCGTGCGTGCACGCGCACGCGTGCACACACACACACACA
>SZWC01000470.1:273651-290338 GCA_023375785.1 Penium margaritaceum
TTGCTGGGGGGAGGGAGGGGGGGGCTGAACTAGACAATGGAATACTTGCATGCTTTGCTCAGGTTGCTCCTGCTTTCACGAATCGTTTGCAAGAAAGGGACCCTGATGGACACTAGGTCTTAGAGACAAAAGCTGTCACCCTGAGGGGAATCGATGCGCCTTCTCAGTTTGAGCGCTTCTTCATGGCTCCAGGAGCTGCACGGTAAGCTTTTGAGCATTGTCGACCAGTCATCAGCATTGATGGTACCTTCACGAAGAATGGATGGCTGCAATGCATTATCATTGCAGCAGGGGATGATGCACAAGGTGTCATCTTGCCGCTTTCCATTGCATTGGTTAGTGGTGAGGACAACAGTAATTGGGGCTGGTTCTTGGAGGAATTGGCATTTGCATTCCCAAGCATGTTGCGGGATGACATGGTGATCATATTAGACAGGCACCCAAGCATCATCTATGGCGTTGAAGGAATCTTCCTAAATGTGAAACATGCATTCTGTGCTTGGCATATTGCTGACAACATCTAAGCAAAGTATGGCAAGAAAGTGGCAGAGGCTTTTTGGCCACTTGTGTGGGCAAGGATGGAGGAGGAGTGGGAGGCTTTGGTTGATGTTCTCGAGAGAACATCAAAGCAAGCAATGGTCTACTTGTTTGGTGATCCGGATGACCCTTTCTCATGTGGGATTCCACCCGAGAAGTGGTCAAATGTGGCTTTCCCCGCTGCCCGTTTTGGCCACTTCACGTCAAACATCAGCGAGTCTCTCAATCGAAGACTGTGTGTCATTTGACGCAAACCTCCACTGAAGATGGTCATGTCCATATATGACTACATGATGGTAGAGTATGATGCAAGGAGGTAAGAGGCGGCGCATTGTAGCGGAGAGTGGGTGCCATACGCAACAGCAAAGGTTGACAAGAGGGCAATCGATGCTGGGGGATTCATGGTGGAGCGGTCGAGCGATGTGGAAGCGAAAGTGACACCCCCCAATGGAGGAGGTAAGGTCACGGTGCATGTTGGAAGGAGGGAGTGCGACTGCAAGAAGTTCCAAGAGTTCCTCCTTCCATGTGTATATGCCATAGCATTCTGCCAAAGTTGCCCTCGTTGGGCGTGAGGGTCAAAGGGGAAGGACATCATATGGGGACATCATGCGACAAAGATTCATCGATAGTCTACGGGGAAATGCAGTTTGAGGCCCTAATGTGGGGAGTGAAAGTGGGAGAAGTGGAAGAGACAATGAGGACGGTGCACGGCAAGTCCAAGTGGAGGGGTTGGACGCTCACTCCCAACCAACGGGTAATGCAACTATTGATGGTGGCGATGGAAAAAATGTTGCATATCAGGATGGTTTGCAAGGGCAACGTATTCTACGCATGTGGGCAAGGGGGCAGTTTCTACCCCCTTAGTGATTAGGTTACACTTTTTTCTTCACAACTCTTGGTTGCTTGCCAATTGTCAATCCTATTCCCCCCGTGATTTATGGACCCAAGGTACTTCTGATTTTGAGGACCAACCCTGTTCAGCAGCCATTATGTGTTTTCAATTGTGTGAAGATGATTGAGAGTGGTTTCTACTTGTGTTGTTCAATCATGGGACAACCATGAAGCATAAGCCGAATAGCAAATTCATACAACCATTTCAAGTACACATGTTTACAAAATTCTAGTGCCCATGATGTATGTTGCTTTGACATGAAATGGAGTTGTTCCATATGTTGACTTCAAACTGTGTTAAACAAGATTTTGTTTCACATTGTTCAACTATTGTGCTAAAACTCCACTTCTTCACGTATCATGAGTGTGCAAGAACAGTTCATTCCATAACGGCATCAAATTTTTTGTCTTCATATTCAACTGAGGCAAAAAAATGTTCAAAGTAATCGAGGATGAGGGAAGGTCTCTCTACATTTGTCACAAGTGAGTGCTCCCTCTTAACATAAGTAAGGTACATGTTATTTGTTATTGATTACGATGAATAAAAATTTCAAAAGTTATACTTCTCGTCATGAATGAAAATACATTACCATTTGCCATTGTTTGGCATTCATGGTACACCATATGCGCCTTTGTACAAAAGATAAGTTGAAAAAAGCTATTTAAATTATATGTTTACCCTATCACCGATGAATCAATTATTTATTAACATTAACAAATAAATACATGACACCATGACCCTCTTCTCTCATACATTTCACCTCCAAGACCGGGGTCTTTCTTCAAACTGGAAGACAAAGTGGAATACACAGCAGCTACTACCATGAGTAAAAAAACCACAATACTCAATTGGCCTGCGTACAGGTCGCGCTCGTGCCATGTTCTCCAAGCGCTAGCACATAGTTCTACGCGAAGCAAATTAGTTGCTGAGGCTCTAGGCGACGCGAATAGTTCCTATACACTCTAGGCGGTGAAAATTAGTTTATCTATGTTCTAGACACCGGCATTTGTTCGCGAAACCGTGCGAGCTGTTGCAATTGACCCAGAAGAAATTCTACAAAAATAGCGTGCTTTATAACGGAACCCTAGAAGCTTACACCCTTCATCTATGCTCATTCAGAAATGCACCCCTGGATTGTGAATGTTATGCTTGTTGTGTCCTGACTGTGACCTCTCGGCTCACGTTCGTTGGCTCAGATCCCTGAGGAGGCACAGAGTACGGAAGACTAGGGGAGCAGATGTGAGTCCAGCAACTGGCGAGCAGCCTCTAGATACACACATTGCCACTACTCCCCTCTTGGAGTGCTCACATTTGGTCTCAAGAATCTACTGTTGTGCGTGTTTTTTTGTGAACTACAATGCCTTGGTGACCTAGTTTAGTCTTGCTTGTGAGATTGTGTGAGTTCAGATAGACACAGGATTGGCCAATTCAGGTTGTGGGCAGATTGTGGCATGGGACAGGTTCGCCCATGAGTTTTTTTAGTGAGAGCCGGCGAGCCCTCTCTCGCCGGCCGACGGGTGGACTCGACTAGCGAGTTCCACCCCGTAGGTCACTCATTCTCCACTATTCTGACACGTACTCCTTGCACACTCGTCCGTTTTGGACGAAGTCAGTTGCGTTCTCACCACAGTGTGGTGCTCCACATACTTGTGTAAGGGAAGAGGGACTAGGATTCTCTGTTTTGGTATCAGAGCCAACGAGCCAAAGCTCATCGCTTTCCACGTGAGAGACGCGGAAGGGTCCTGGGAGGGCAAATCCGCAATTGTGCAGGTTAGGAGCGGCAGCAACAGCAATGGCAGCCATCGCAAAGCAGCAGCTGCAGTAGCACAAAGCGTGCAGTGGCGTGAGGCAGTAGTAGTTAGCGGCAGCCGCGAGCAGCAGCCGCATTGGCTCGGTTGCATTGGCCAAGCCGCGGCACCCCTGCCTACGGCCTTATGGAGCAACGGCAGCAACGGCAGCAGCGTGCAGCGGCGTGCGGCAGCGGTGAGTGGCCACAATAGCCGACAGCGGCAGCAACGACGGCCGCTTAGCCATGGCTGATGCAACAGGTGGCAGCCACAATGGCACAGTCGCAGCACCATCGCCGACAGTTGTGCGGAGCAGTAACTGCTACGGTGAAGGCATGCAGCAGGGTGGAGCAGAAGCAGCTAGCAGCCGCAGTTGTGGACAAGTGCAGCAACGGATAGCAACCGCAATGCAAGCTGTCCAACCACAGTTGTGATAGCAGCTGCTACAGGACTCCTATGGTGTTCTGGAGTACCAGACAGCGACGACGGCCACAAGTGGCAGCAACAGCGGCGGCGGCAACAGCAGCAGTCGCTGGGTCCACTCCGGTATACCCTTCCCCTTTCTGGCCGGGTTCCCCTCTCTCCCTAGGTTGGGTGGTGGTGGTTCAGGTACACAGATACCTCATGGCCTCTTCCTGATTCCCCACGCACACTCGGGCGAGGGAAATGCTGTCGAAATATTTTTGGCAGCTTTGGGGGGGTTCTATCGGTGACCTTTAGGCTGAAAGAGGCCTCGTCATACATCCCACGTCCATTGGGGCATAGGAAATGCTGCCAAAATTGTTCGACAGTGTGGGGGGGTTCATTGGCGGTGGCCTTCACGCTACAAAAGGCCCCATCATACAATCCACGCCTGTTAGGGTGGGGTGAACGCTGTCAAAAAAAAAATTGGCAGTGTTACCACTCAACGGCAGTATCAGCACCAGTGGTGCACACTTGTGCCATCCTAACACAATGCCTAAGGACACACCCATTAGAGTCAATGGTACTGGCTCCATTATGGACGCAGGCGTTGCCACCTCTGGTGTGAGTGGCGGGACGCCGGGCATGACGCGGGACGAGTCCCCGTTTAGCCTTGCCTTGTTAGCACGCGGTTTGCACGAGTTGCGTGAGCAATAGGCCTAGCAGGCTTAACAGACAGCCAAGCAGATGGCCAATTTATTCACGTTGCTTTGAGACGCAGTCCAAACACTGTAGCAACAGTAGCAGTAGTAGCAGTAGCAACTGCTGCTACTACTGCAACAGTAGGAGTAGCAGCAAAAGTTGCACCGTGATGCACTATGCAAGGACAAGATGGCAGTCGAGAGTGCGGTGGCAGCAGACATCAATGCTACGTTAGGAGCATTTGATGCAGACTCGTCCGACGACCTTCCATATTTAGACAAAGATGCCAGTGACAAGGAAGGCATGCTACGCCTACACCTCCCGTACTTAGAAAACTAGCGTCAAACCCACTCAGCACGCCAAGCACTACTTATCGACAAAGAAGGCCCAAGTAACCAGCCTAAGGAATGTATGGACCCAGCGTCCTTACAGGAACAGTTACTGTGAATGAGTCTAGGGCTGAGGGAGGACCCCTGTCTCCGTCGCAAGAACAAGTTGTCCCTATAGCTCTGCCGAAAACAAAGCCACCCAAGTGGTTTGAGACTGGACCTCCTGCTTACCGACAGGAGGATAGGTATACCACTTGGGAGCCATGGTTCCGTATGTGGGCGGTCAGTGAAGGGGTGTATCCGTACTACACCATCTAGTACCAGATCACAGACCTCTAGCAGACGGCTACCGTCGTCCACGCCGCGTACGGTCTCTTGAAGGTCGTCCCCGAGGAGTACACCCTCGACTTCGAGCCTTTCCTTGGTGATCCCCGCACCGGTGCTGGAGCTGACCCACGTGGCGCTGGAAGCTGGCCACTTCTCCCTTCGAGGGTGCGACCATGGAAACAATATCATAACAGCAGTCAAACGTCAACTCCCTACGTCAGGGTGGACACGAGACATCGGCCGACTACTGGCGGTGAACGATGCGGCTCTATATGACCCTAGGGAAGCATGGGCCGGGCCAACTCATGGCGTTCAACACCATCAAGATCAGCATTGGGCCAGAGTACGTAAACGCTTTTGACAACTTCAGCCTGAGGAGCCTTTAGGAGATGGCCGATAGAGGTTTGCACCTATCATGGGTGACTAAGTACTTCTTACGCGTGGTAGGAGTTGGAGCAGCAAATGGCGTCCGCCATGGTGCATCCGCCGTAACTGTCACAGCTGTCTAGGCGTCACGAGCCATCTCCCCTTCCTTCCACCCCTCGTCACAGTGAATGATAACAATCGCAACAACACTTGGTTCAGCTACAGCCATTCAAGGGAAGAAGGGACAGAACAACAAGAGGGGTGCTAAGGATGGCAAGGAACAGGCAGCTTCAAAGCCATCTAGGGAGCGTCAATGGGAGTGTTACAATTGCGAGGGGGCACACCGCTACACACAGTGTAAGCTCCCCAAGAATTGGACAAACATTGCGCAAGGTCTGCAATGGGTGTTTGAGCAGCGTGAGCGAGCCTCCACACACACCACAGTAGCGATTGACACGCAGCTCCACCATCTACTGATATAGCCGTAGCCGACACGAGTGACCTGTCACCTCTGGAATAGTAGCTTGCAACGCAGGCCCGTGATATCGTCAAGCTCCGCCAACTTCGCCGGCTCACCACTCAGGGAGGTGCGAGTGCATTGACTGAGTCGAGGGGTCCCACGGATGTGTGTGTCGAGTCCGTGACATGCAGTCGGGATGGTGGCGGTGGGACACGGTGTGCTGTTGAGTATGTGGAGTCATTCGTCGCGGGTGATGATGTTGGTCTTTGCGCGGTCTTCGCCATAGTGTGCTGAGGTCACGACGACCTGTCATGGCTTAATGAGTCGTAGACACGTGTTTTCAGTGCGGCTCAGAAGTTGTCTGTTGAGCCACCTCTGTCCACTTTTTGCATTGTTGGCAGTTGTTCAGTCATGTCGTCCGAGCGTGTGACGGATGCCACTTGGATCCTAGATTCGGGTGCCACCCATCACATGACATGTCGCCGTTGTGATTTTGTGGTGCTTGGTAGTGTTGGCTCTATGAAGTCTGTACTTACAGCTGCTGGGCATGAGGTTCATGTTCAGAGTGAAGGTGTGGTGCAATTCCATAAACCGTCTAGACCATTCTACATTTCAAACATGTTGTATGTGCCTGGTCTAGAACTTAGCATGTTGTCTGGACATGCCTACACACGGATGGGCCTCAGTGTTGCATTCACAAATGAGGATGCCACTGTCTCCGTTTGTGTTACTGTTGAAGTGGTACTCCGTGGTAAGAGAGTCAGGGACTTGTACCACGTCTCCTGCTGCTCCATGTCTGCCAACATCACTACACCATCCACTACACGAGTGTTTGTCAAAGGCACGCTGTAGTCTAAGTATCAGCTTCTACAGCACAGATGCTTATGTCATGTCCACCTAGATGCTGTAGATTGTTTGATTTGCACCCAACCTACGCTCGGTCTTGATGCCGTGTCCTTTAAGGTGCCGTCCAAGACCAGTTTCTTACAATGCGCGCAAGGCAAAATGCACCGCACCATATACCCTCTGTCGGACTCACGAGCTCTCAAGCCCCTGGAGTTGGTTCACTCTGATCTCTTGGGACCCCTCCTCGTGGAGTTCTAGGATGACAGAGGGTGATACGTCCTGACGATCATAGACGAATTCACCCGCATGCGGTGGGTCTTCAGTCTGTGCCTAAAAATCGATGCGGCGTTAACTGTTCGCACGTGGCTTGTTATGGCTAAACGTCATTCCAGCCATACCCTCCAGAACTTCCGCTCGGGTCAAGGCGGTGAGTTCATGGGAGATCTGGACCACTACTTTGCCGTAGTGGGAGTGTTTCACAACCTGTCCGCCCAAGCCACGCCACAGAAGAACGGCATGTCACAGCGCTGGAACCGCACCATGGAGGATGTGGTTAACTCCATGCGGGTAGACAGTGGCATGCCTGAAGCATTTGTCATTGAGGGCATGGCCTACATCACATGGTTTTGGAACAAGATCCATCTCGGCCCCCTCCTAAACACGCACACCCCATACCAACTGTGGTATGGACGTCGTGCCGACCTACGGCTCGCGTATGAGTGGGGGTCCCTTGCCTGCGTCTGGTTCACGCAATAACAGCAAGGGTCCAAGTTCTCCCCTAGAGGCCACGTCTGCGCGTTCCTAGGCGTGGCCTCACGCTCCGAGGCATGGCGGTTCTGGGACCCCAGTCGGTGGCGCATTGTTGAGTCTCATCACCCCTTATTCTTTGAGCGTCGCTATTTCTGAGACCTACCCGCCGGTGGCACAGTACAGGCACATTCCCCTGGATGTGGCACAATTCCGGGCGCAAGGGCGGTGAGGTGACCTACGACACTACCCCGGTCACACTGGGCGATACTGGTCCTTCCCACCCATCAACATGCATGCCAACATCGTCTCCGTTGCCCACACTGATAGCGCCGCCTGTCCTACCTACATCCACTGTTCCTCCTGCAACCCCTTCGATACAAGAGCCTCCAACACCAGTTGCACCACCAATGTTGTCTGTGTCCCCAGCACCTGCATCACTAGTAGAGTCACTGGTGTTGTCTGCACCCCCTGCGCACTCTGCGTCACCAGTCAGGTCACCTGTGCCGTCCCCGTCTTCAGTCTGCCCAGTCGACAGACCGGCATAACCTGACACATCACCAGTCATGTCTGTTTCTGATGAGTGTCCACCACCTGTCCCAGCTGCATCATCACCAGAGCCATACCGACGAGGTGAGGGTGGACGTCTCCGCCCACGTCCTACTCGTAGCGTGTGTAGTGGGGACCCTGGCACAAGGGCCTTTGGCCTCATTGCACAGGGGCTCACAAAAGTGCACCCTGGCTGTGACAGAGGCCTCGCTCTTCTTGCTCATGAGCACCAACTAACAGCCAAATCCGTAGATTCCACTGTCACCGTTGGCCCTCCGTCTTGGGCCTATGCCTTGGCCACGCACAGTTGAGGACCCCAGTATGGTTTGAGTGACACCAGATCCTAGCACACTGCATCAATCTCTGGCTGGACCAGATGCGACACTCTGGCCCACAGCATGCGAGTCTGAGCTGGCGGCTATCAATGAGCATAGGATCTACGAACTTGAAGATCTGCCACCCGGATAGAAGGTCGTTCAGGCCAGGTGGGTCTTACAAAAAGATCTCAAGACAGACAACACAGTTCATCGCTTCAAAGCTAGAATTTCTTTGAAGGGATTCTTTTAAGTGGAAGGGATTGATTTTACAAAGACCTTCGCACCAGATGGACGCATGACCACATCTCTCGGTCTGCTATCCCAAGTGGCCCAGCACAACTTGGAACTCCACCAAATGGACGTGAACAACGCGTTCCTACATGGAAAGCTCAAAGAAGAGATGGTCTAGCCCCAAGGGTTCCAGGACGGCACCGGCCGTGTGTACCGGCTACGGAAAGCGCTATACAGCGTGAAGCAATCGCCTCAATGATGGAACAAGGACATCACCGGCACGCCCCTACAAGCGGGCTATGTCCAGAGCGCGGTGGACCCATCACTTTTATCTCTGAGATCACTGCCCCTTTTTCAGCCATCCTGGTCTATGTTGACGATCTTATGATCGCCTCACCTGACTTTAAGGCGGTCAAAGTAGCCAAGGGCGTGCAAAAGTCCACATGCAAAACGAAAGACCTGGGAGAGGCCGAAATGTTCCTAGGCATGCACATTGTCCGTGATCATGCGCGGTGGACGCTCCTGGTCCATCAGGAGCAATACGTCCTCTCTCTCAAGGAGCGCTTTCCTGAGATGCTGAGCGGTGTGCGTGTAATGTCAAACCCAATCACCCCAGACAGACAAGATGCCCCAAAGGTCAATGATCTAGCAAAACTAGGGGAGCTGGTCGGTGTGACCATGTCCTTGCGGGTCATTGGATTGCTCATGTACATGGCCACGACGACATGTCCGGACATCGCCTTCACGGTCAACCTGCTTGCACAGTTCTCACAGGCACCGCGCAGACGGGTGCTTGAGGCCGCAGTCTGGTATGTGTGGTACGTCGTTTCCACTGCCCACTTGGGACTTCGCGAGGTCGATCTTCTTTTTGTCGTTGTTGACTCCAGCAGTGGTTAAGTAGACCTCCAACCTCGTCAGCCACATCCTGACCATTTGTCCCGTAGAATTCAAGGGATCCAACGGTTCAGGGAGTGCTGGTCGGATCTGGGTTTCACTTGAGAGTTACAAAATTCTCTCCGTGAGCACTGCTTCAGGCGCACAAGAAACTCAAAGCTCCTCCATCGCCGCGTTGAGTTGTTGGAGCAGGTGGATGTTGAGGCTCTCGAGTCTTGACAATTTCTGGTATAGGTCTTTGTTCATTAACGCTTATTGGGTAGTGCCTCCAGCCACACTAGGTGTCATCCCAATGGGCTGCAACATGGGCAAAGGATTCGCCGAGCCCGAGCGTTCCGTCACCAAGTTGGCTGTCAAGTTTGTCAGTACTGCGCCATTCGCCGCATAGGTTGCCACTATTGCCTGGTTTGCCTGGAGAGCATCGTTGTTGGCATGCTGTTGTTCCGCCATCGCCGGAGTACTCATCAGAAACTATTGTCCGTTGCCAGATGCGCTTGCTCTGTTCACCGTTGTCGTAGCAAGGTCTGCGATCTTTTGAATGGTGGAGATGCACTGAGAACTCGTGCAAAGTTGTAACCAGGTAGTGAATACGTTGGTTTCCCCTCCACTGTAGTTGAGCTTTTATACCAAGAATTACGCCAAACCGAACGTAGGTGGCTCACAAGGATGAGGTGTGGGACAAAGGACAATTTGGGTGTTTGGGACAAATGGGGAATTTCTATTAAGAAGTAAGTGTACCTCGATGACGAGTGTCAAAGAAGTGAAAAGCATGTATACAATGCCGAGGATGAGAATGAGGTGTAAGTCAGGTCTTCGGCGTTTGAGCCAAGAAACGCATGCAAGGTCGCGCTGTGAGTGGCAGATTTGAGAAGCTCTACCCAGAATATCTGGGGCTTTGAGAATTTCTTGATGCATTATAATGTCGAGTGTCGCTGAGAAATCAAACGAACAATATTGAAACATCAATAGGGTTCGCGACACTTATGTTTGACCATTTTGGGAGCTTGTCGAAGTTGTTGGAAACTTCGGAAGTGGAACACCAGAGGTCGGGGCAGCTGGCCGAAATGCCCTTGGCCAAACGGTGGGAAATTCCTGAATTTACTGTGCTGTGGGCCATGAATTCAAGGATAGAAATGCCCACTTGCAAGTTTTAGGGGCTCGCGTACGTCAGGGACGTGACATTCACTCTTTTGTGGCATATCTCATCTTTCACGAAAACTATATCTCTCAACAGGATTTCTTGATATGTACAAAATATGTCATTTCACCAATGATCTACATTGAAGGAACAAGATCCTAAATCACGGAAGATGATTTGAGGAATCAGGTGGCCATAATGTCCTCGAGCAATCAACATAAAAGTTTGGAGTTCAACGGGTCGTGGACCATGATTTTATTGACGGAAATGCCTACTCGTGGAGTTCGGGTACACGTGTACATCACAGGCGCAACACTTTCCCCCTTGAAGCTGTGACGTCACAATGCATTTTCATATACAGGCTTATGCCACCTAAAATGTGCTTCAATCAAATGATTGACATCTTATGTTTTGTCTTAGGGCTCCCCGCTCTTATGCGAAGCATTGTAGCTTTACCACTTGACGAGATCATCCATGATTTTTTCCACTGTTGTGGTGTCCCAAAACATCTTTGAAGGTCTACTCTATGCCCTTGTCTCCTTCATCAGGAGGTGGATATGGCATGCCTCTGTTAGGCAAATGATTGCTTGGGTCTCGGTAGTGTTTCAGCCTGATGATATGGAACACGGGGTGGATAGTCATGTTGTCCAGTAAACTGAGTAATCAGAACAAGTGTTGGGGAAAATACAGGAGACACAACTGCCAAACAGAGATTAGGTATGGCTGGTTTAAAAAGTGCTTGATAAGCGCATACCGTCTATAAAGTCATGACATGACTCAAGGATTCGAGAATATCACAGTACTTCATAACAAAATTCTACCATTGTGGTATCAGTCCACGGAAAAAACAGTCGTGGGCTGTTTTGGGACAAACTTTGGAAGCAAAAATTGGACCCTCGCAAAGTGGAGTCCAAGGAAGAGGCACGAATGGTAGCCTCAGCCATTTGGGCTGAGACAAACCGTGCCACAAACAAACAGAGTTGTCATAGGGCACTTTTGTGAGCATACATCATAGAACCCTATTGTTCCACTTGGCACATCCACGTGGAACTAGGGTCCAAGAGGGAAACTAGAGGGGAGGAGGAGTGACGTGATGCAAATTTCATGGCAGCACTTCTCTTGCTTGCCAATTATTACTATGCGGACTAGATTCAAACTAGAATCTAGCCCCTTATTTTTTCCCAGGCCTCGAGTCTGCAAGACCATGATCTCAAGTCCCCAATGTACCAAAAATACACCTGAAGACCATTTTCATTCCTAAAAATGATCCGTATGCTACACTTCTTCCCATTTGCTTCAAACGGTCCCCGATCGTCTTTGTTCGCAAATGTTTGATCATTGTGTATCCCATGATGCAAAAAATGTATCAAAATCATGCACAAGAGCATACGTGTGAACTCTTGCCATCTGCAACACGGTTGCATCACGTTCAAGCACAATCAACCACATACATGAGTGGTTTTTTTCATCACGGTCATTCACTTTCTACATCCAGTGTTGATCGTGTGATCCCTTAGCTCTTGCTAAGATGAGACACGTACAATCCTTGTACATTCTTCCCAAGTGTTGATGAGTCTTCACCGAAGAATCATCACATGGGTGTATGAGTGGCATGGTCGATGCCTTCTGGGACGTAAGCTCTCAACAATGGTTTGCCAGTTTGGAAGAGGAGATATAGGGTGAATGTTTCCACATTCCATGTGGCACGTGTTCAGCATGTTGTTGTGGTGATGCCTCCTCCCCCTTTGGAAGAAGCATTCCAGCAACTATTTTACCTGGTATCCCTGCACAGACTGTCCAGGTCCACACATCACTTCACATGCCATTAGGACATGATCTCTTCCGAGAGTTTGTTGCCGAGGTGGTACCTTCATGAAACATTGTTCGCATGTGCAATCCAATGTCTAGATTCCAGACCTCTTGGTTTGCTACGGCATGTTCATAACCACTACTAGGTCTACTAGAACTCTTTGAGCACCCGTGGGTTAGTTGCTTGAACTCAACCAAAATCCACCAAGTTGATGCAACTTCCATGATTTATCTTAGGGCTGAAAGGAACCAAGTTCCTAACACATGGCTGCTGAGCATACTTTCTTTTTTTTTTTCAGAATTACACTCATCTTTGAAGGAGGAGGCATTGGTCGTGTGGCACGCACAATTGCTGTCAAAGTCCATCATTAGGACCGTCAATTCTCCAACCTAGGTGATCGTAGTCTCAACCATCATCCTCTCATTTCTGTTTCAAATGGGTATTGTAGGTTTCCACTCACATCCCTATCAAAAGTACATTGCTTTTAAGTAAGTTGGCTGAGATAACCGACCTTAGGAATCGTGGATCTCATTCCACGAACAAAGTGTTCATAACACATTTTTCACCAAACGGGTATACCATGTTCACAATCCATGTAGTACAACTTGGAAAGACACATTTTAGACGTCAATTCCATGTGTTTATGCAATCATGTGCTTTAGTTCCATTTGGGAACCCGTTAATGGATTGTGTCTGCCAAGTCACAACAATTCATGTTGCTTCAATGTCTTTTATTATGTACATTTGGTATTTCCACTCAATAGATTATCTTTCCATAAGATTTCCATGTGCCTTATGCAAGGCACTCGTAGAGGTGATCGTCCTTATCAAAGACATCCAACAAAAAACCACCGTTGTGGATAGCATTACACCGATATACAAAATTATATTGTACTTGCATTTGAAGATATAGATCAATTGAACCATACCCCAAAAGCAAAGGAGTTCAACTGCTTTACCATAACATTCCGGGTCATCGAAGCGTGCTTAAACTATACTGTAGTCGTTATAATCTCTCTTGAAGATTGGTTTTATTAAAAAAAATCAGATATTGGATTTAGTTTATACATTGATATCTTTTAGCTGGTGTGATTCCGATCATGCCAATGCCTTCGGCATAATCGGAATCCATCTACACGATGTATGAAGAGTGTAACATACATGACTACTGTACTGTGTCATGATACTCTCAAGTTTGAGACATTTCTCAAAACGTGGAAATACTCGGATAAGAAGTATCGTTTCTCAAGGCATATCTTGAAAATTCCTTTCACATGCACATTTGGTTATGATACACTAGTCATTGTTTTGTCACAATGTTGATTATGACTCATTATGTGGTTGGTTGGACCACCAAGATCTGGATGCAAACACACTGCTAGCATGACGCAACCAACTTATACTGTGACAGGTTGTCTCCACTGTCACAAGATTTGGGCATAAAACCTAAACCCTAGATCCTAACTATGTCATAGTTTATTTGTAAAAAAACTATGAGACCGTAATTGTGCTTTAGAACTCCAATCGTGGAAAAGGAGTGTCGTCCATTTTCTCTGAAATAGAATTTCACAGAACTATGGGTGAACTCATGTGACCAACATCAATTCACGTACTTTTTTGTATCGATGTTCATGTCATGTTCAATCATCCATTGATGTAAGACCAAAGGTGTCGCCTTCAGAGTTTTTCACTTTCGACATTTGATCGGTCTGGTCATATGCTAGAAAGTGACTCTTGCAGTCTTCGATCACCGTACTGCTTCATGTGAGAAATTCTCTACTTCTCTCTAGCATATTTACAACCCCCACTGACAATCATCCCTATCCTTTGAATAGGGTTGTTGGTACACTCATGTACCGTTCTGTCTTTGGTACTAGTCGGGTACCAAAATTTTGTGTCCATCACTCACCATGTGATAATTTGTCAATGGTTTTGTGATTCAGTAGTCATTCAAGGATATCACACTTCACACGCTCAATCATGGACCGATGGTTTCATTGGCCACGACTCCTGATGCACAGAACCTCCGAAAGGTACTACTACATCATGTATACACTGTGTACTTGTAGCATGATGTCAGTACTCTAGGATTAAAATGGACATGCTTACAAACCAGGCCTGTTCAACATCTCATGACATAGTCATGACATGAAATTAGCATTGCAAGATCAAACTTGCCTTTAAACGTTGGAGTGCAATGGGACCTGCGACTGTTGTAGAATACGCAATGCACCCACCAAACCACTTGTTCGGTAAAATACTTTCGCCATTTTCATGTAAAGCATCAGCAGATATTGTTAGATTGATCAAATTCCACAAAACTGTTGTGATTATTCTTCTGTCCAACTTGTCCATAACATGATGTTGTGATCGACATACCAAAACCCATTGGATAAGGTTTTTGTGCATGTCGTGTACGTTTTTCATGCTTGCCGTGTACCCAATTTCATATGACTAAAGTACAAAGGCATGAATTGCATACCTTCATCCATTGAAAATGGGGTTGTCTCCAGCACTTGGTCATGCGCGCTAACCTCTTGTAGTCATGCTAGACGTACATGTTTTGGAACTGGTGCTCAATCGACTAGGCTTTCATAGCATGTTCCATTTATGGGTACGGAAGATTTCATCCATCTTTAGCATGGTCCAACTTTGGGGAAATCTTCCTCATCACCCATGTGATTTATCAGTTAATAGTCTGCTTATTCTTCTTTTAGAAGTGTTTTTCCATACTGTTGTCAGGAGAGGAAAACTTTTAACTTTAAATGGTCTTCATTGGTGGCAAAGATTGAGATTGATGTGCTCTTGTTACGCCGTTAGGGAATACATCTGATCACCTCAACCATCTGTGATTACTTCTAAACACACCTGTCTGTTCTCTATTGGAGGAATTTGGCAGTATGACTATCCTCGACTTCATCAAGATGCCTTATGAATGCCAAAAACATGTTTTCAACTCTTTGAATAACGCTCATGACAAATACTTGGTGCATAGATTGTGTGCTTTGATTTGGTGATTGATTGCAAGATAGCATGACTAGATAACAAGTTGAATAGTTCTTGCTAGTTGATGCAACGGGGTGCAATCGGCACCCATGTTATCGGTGCAATCAACATCTTACAACGTGTTGTACCATCAACACAAACATGGCTAGTCCAACTGAAACTCATGACCATAGTGCGTTTGGTACGTGCATCAGTGGTACATTCGGCACCCATGAAAAAATTGCAACCCATAGCTTTTGTCAATCGTGCAACCGGTTTTATGACAACGGTGCGTTTTACAAACATGTCAATGTCCGATGTACTCATCTGCCATGCATGTAGCACTTATGGTAGTTATGAGTTTGGAACTCGCGCAAATGCTACAATCACATTTTCCATCTTGCTCATGATCCAGGTGCAACCGGTACTTGTCAATTTTGTGTGATTGACCCTTGTGCTGAAATTTCCACCATCGCATGTGTGTTGGTTGTGATTGGCACTCACCTTCTTGTTTTGTTGAAATTCAGGCTCAAAGGACTTACCTAGCATCCTTGGTGCAATCGGCACCCACGTGGATACGCAGTTGGCATTTGCTTTGGTCGTATCTCTATAGACCATGAACAGTACATTCGGCACTAGCATCACGAATGAGTGTGGCATCCGCGATTAAAGTGCAATTGG
Source organism: Penium margaritaceum (assembly GCA_023375785.1). Taxonomy (NCBI): domain Eukaryota; kingdom Viridiplantae; phylum Streptophyta; class Zygnematophyceae; order Desmidiales; family Peniaceae; genus Penium; species Penium margaritaceum. Next base: position 289,652 of record SZWC01000470.1, read on the forward strand.
CATTGTTCTTGTGCTTGACACCAATGCGCTAGTGCCAGTAGTGCAATCGGCATTTGTAAAGATGACGTGGCTGACGCCCATAAAACTATGGAATCGACACTCGTTTTGTGTAGTCTACACGTGTTGCATTAGTGCAATAAGTAGACGAGTCATTGTGTGGTTGCATCACATCCGGTGGTTCAACTAGCTGGTTCATCAAGAAATTTTCTTGATGTACATCATTGTTCTGATTTTGCAACCTTCTGCACGCTACGGTTATCATTCTGTGCAAAAAAAATCAACCTATACTAAGCCATGTCTTCGTTTTAAGCAGTCAACCCCTCCGGATTTTCTCACAAACTACCCTAAAATTTCAGGTTAATCCACAAGATTTTAGACACTGTCGGTGCTAAATTTCTTGCATTGAACCATTTCCAAGTGAATTCCATTCAGGCCACATAAAACTGTCAGTTTTCCTCCTTTTATGATTTTGAACAGTAAAAAAAAGAAAAGAAAATCAGGAATCCTAATTGACTTGAAGAGCTCAACCACAGCTTTTAGATTTTTAGGTGAAACCCATGGTTAACTTGACCACCACTTGGATTTGACGGAGGATGTTGTCACCATTTCAAACATTTTTTAGAACAATTAACATAGAATTCCTCAACTTGACAATTCATGAAAAAGATTGAACATAGTTTGGCATGT
>SZWC01000470.1:291049-308300 GCA_023375785.1 Penium margaritaceum
GGGGGAGAGGGACTCCCTTCCCTCTCCTCCCCTTTGGCGTCGTTGATGTCATGCTTAAGGGGGGAGGGAGGGATCCGTCCCTCTCCTCCCCTTCGCCAATTTTGGCGGTGTGGGATCCAGGAGGAGGAAGAGAGGGAGTCCGTACCTCTCTTCCCCGTCGGCCTTCTAACAAGGGGACGGGGGGAGGGAGGAGAGGCACTCCCCTCACCTCTCCTCTCGGCTCTCTCCCAAGCTAGTCATAGTTCAACTTTTGATGCTCGACGCTTGGCTCCACGACGTTGGTCGGGTGGAATTTGGTGACTCTCCCTGGATCCCTTTTTCTTTTTTGTCCAGAGCATTAAAGCCCTTGGATTGTCAGAGTTCCCGGCTCTTGGTCATAGGCTCTTTCGCGGATCGGGCGGTGTTTGGACAAACAGTCTAAAAAATTCTTTTCTTGCTGTAAATTGCATTGACGGCTAACATTGTCCGTCGATGTTGAGATCCAACGTCCGAGAGTTTCCGAGACCCATTTGCTTCTCTGGCGGAAGCTCTGGTTCCAATGCCATTGTAGCAACCGTGGGCTGTTTTCCGATTAACTTCGGAACCAAAACGTAGGCCCTCAGAAGGTGTAGTCAAAGGAGGAGGCACGAATGGTCGCCTCAGCCTTTTTGGCTGAGACAAATTGTGCCACAAACGGGAGGGGGTCGTCATAGGGAGTTTTGGCAAACATCTATACTAGAACCTTATCGTTCCATGTGGCACAGCCACATGGAAGTAGGACCCTAGCGGCCAACTAGAGGGGAGGAGTGATGCAATGGATCTTTCATCATGGCACTCTTCTTGCCTTCAAGTTAGCCGATGGTTACTGTGCCTGCTAGAGTGGAACTAGAATCTATACCCTTTTGTTTCCCAGGCCTTGAGTTTGCAAGACAATGATCTCGAGTCCCTGAAGTACTAGAGATGTATTTGAAGATCATTCATGTTCTAAATATGGTTCGTAGGCTACAAAAGTAGAAAGAAACTTCTCAAATAGATTACCCATGATGAGTGTAGTTGGCCAAATTTTCCTTGCCATAATGGCGTTGAAATCCAGAATATGCCACACAATAGGCTATAAACTTCAGGAAAACATAACCACAAATGGGGTTTAGTAACTCATGTACATCATAGATGTAACATATTCTCCCCTTTTAGTTACAAAATCCTATTACAATGAATACCGTAGTGTTACTCATATTAGCTCATTATTTTTTTGACAATTAAGTGCTACCCATATTCACCCAATTTTCCCCAAGTCGGAGTTTTAGACCTGATTCTCCTATCACCCTTTGTGTTTAGACCCTGCCTCCCAACTTAATCCAAGGGTCGGAGATTAGGTCTTCCAAAGCGCTTGTCATTTTTTCATCTCAAATGTCTGAGATGGAAAACATCGTTCGATCCTTCCGATGGCTTGAGTGGTTGCTTGATGGCATCTTCACATGCGGGTGCTGAGATAGTGGGGAAGTGTATTTTTGGTCATTTTCCTATGTAACAACACCAGTGTCACCACACTTCATTTAAAACAAGAGTGATCACAATTATGAAGGTGATTCTCCTATCTGAAGGATGTTTTTGCACGTGTTCATTGACAAAGTTTAAATAATTTTTTAAAACAAATATGGATAGCATTACGGTAGTGATGACCGGTGCATGTTAACATAGGTGTCAATCACCCAATCGTCTCCTTGGTATCATAAGGCTGCCAACTATTGTGCACTGTGTTTTAGCACTATCAATTTAAAGAATACTCATTCAATCATCCACGTAGAATTCTGTTCGGATTCCAGTAGGCATTCTCCCACAATAGCAGAGAAAAAATCTGCCCCTCAAGCCCATGATGCAGTTGAATCTCCCTTGTGGGATACTTCTACGTCGGAGGATCTTGCAGCCCTTTGAAAGCATGAAACATACAAGCTTTTCAAATTGCCTTCAGTTGAGAAAATCCATCATGGCACACTAAATCTACAAATGTAAACTGAAGCTCAAATCCTTGATCGAGCAGTACAAAGTGCACCTGTCCACCAAAGAACTATCCGAGATTTCCCAAGTATTTTTTGACAATGCATTCGTGCCTATCACTCCCTGAAAAACATGTAGGGCTAAGTAAAGGCTATTCTTATCACTTCTGTAGAGAAGGTTCCTTAGGTGACTTCCAAGTGGATAAGAAGTTGCTTGAAATTTTTCTAATGCTTCTGCCACTGACCTGGCAATGTTTTTCTGGTCAGCAAATGCACTAACATGCAAGGCAAGTGTTATAAAAGCAAGGGTTTGGCTAGGGGAGATGCAAAAAGTCTCATAAGCTTCAAGTTCTTCAGAATAATTTCAACTAACAAGGACACGACATAAATTGTTGCCCCAAGTGCCGGTCAAGGTACGCGCTGCCACAAGTCAGTTTGCCTTTCACGGACCAAAACCACTATTCTGGCCATGCACATCCAAATGCAATACCGTCTGATCTTATGGATGTAAGATTTTGATACAAGCATAAAGAATGCTCACATGCCTTGGTCTGTTACTGGTCTATGGAAAGACAATGCAAAACACACAAAAATCAGGCATAATGCCAGTCCACTGAACATAAGAGAGTGTCCCAACATGTCTCCAACACATCGTAACAGCTTTCTTGCAGCTGCACATGGGTGGATCACCACACGAAAGTACCTTGATGCCATTTGGGTCTGCAGTAGAAAACTTCACAGTCACAGTAAGCTATAAACACAAATGGGAATGGCTCAAATCACAAAACTTCCCCGTTGTAACGAGGTGTCCCTACTTTCCTGGCATACTTGGAGCTCGTCCGAGTTTCAGGAGCACGTGGGCCTTTTCCCCGCTTTTTGGAAATCCAGCTTGTGATCGAGCTCACCTCCGCTCAACCGCTGATGTCAGGAGGAGGAGGAGCGTACGAGCGAGCGAGCAAGCGAGGTGCTGCCTCATTTGTACCTCGCGTGGCATTCGAAACATACCACACAAGGATGACTTCTCCATCTTGGTGCAAAGTTTGTGAAGCACGCCATGCGCCAAGGAGTTGTCTCGGAGGGGAACCCCCGACAACCTGCGCGGTCAATGGCGGGAGCAAATCCGGTGAATGCGACCGTGCGAAGGTCGCATTACTTCTGGTGGCATGCGTAGCAAGCCAACCGCATGCACCATCGGGAGGCATCAAGCAAACGCGGTGGGTCGCCAAGAAGCAAGACAGACAGTCAATGTGGATGATCGACGGGCGCGCACTTCTTGCACTAGGTATTAGGTGCAATTAGAGCACCAAGTTCAGTTGCAAGGAGAGCATCAGGTTTGGAGCAAGTAGCTCGTAGTAGCAAGCTAGGAGAGCAGTAGACAAGGGCTAGGACTAGCCGGCCGGAAAGCAACAATATCCTGTACTCAGTGCATTCTGATTAACCTGACATTTCTCATGATTTTCAGTTCTGGCTTCCAGACTATCCAAGCCTTTCTTTTTGCTGCGACTGTGTTCTCCACACACCAAGGCTAAATCTTCAGAGAGAATACACACTCACATCTGGTATGAGAGCCAGAGCCACGCGTTGGGTGGAAGCACTCTCGGAGCTCTCTTCAAGGAGCCAAAGGCATGGAGTACGCCAGACAACGTCGAGACTGATCGAGAGGGATATTCTTGGACCAGACTACGAAGCAAACGCAAGAGCTAACCTCTGGAGATGTTTTATATATTTTCATAGCATCCACACAGCCAGCCGTGTGTGTAGAAGACAATTGATTGCTACCACACACCTTGAAGACGTCAGATTTTCATCTCGGACTGCCAAATTACTACCAAAGCTTTTCCCGATTGCTACCAAAACGCTGCCAAATTCTTCTGAGGATCTCCAACGGCCAAAAGTCACCAAGAGCCATGGAGCAGGCCCTGCAGTAGATCGTAGAGCAGCTGGGAATACTCAAGTTGGAGAATGAGCAGCTCAATCGGCAGATGGTTGACCAGCGGGATGGGACTGATGCTGGACAGGTTCAGACGGCCCGGTCAAGGAATCCGCCAAGACCAAAGTCAAAGGCTTTAAAACCATTCAATCCCTTACTCAAGCATGCAAGCGTACACACCTGGCTTTTTTCCATGAACAAGAGCTATTTTGGGGCTCTGGGTCATCCTGCAAAAGACAATGCTATGCACGTGTTATTCGCAATGATACTGCTACGTGGAGTATCGTTGGAGTGGTAGAGGTAGCTGAATGCGCTGGCCACTCGAGGTGGAGGTGGGAATGCAGATTTACATGACGTGTTGTGGCAGGCAGGAACAAGGCAAGCTAAAGCATGATTACCGACTACATGGGAGCATTTTGAGTGAGCCATCAAAGATTGGCTCGATCTCGTGAATGCTTCCATGGTTGCACGGAACAAGCTAATGCAGCTGAAGCAGATGAGCTCAATCCAGGAGTACACACGTCATTTCTTCACGTTGTGCTTGAAGATCGACAACATGAGTGAGTTGGAGATTACAGACAAGTACCATGATGGCTTGAAGGCAGAGATTCAGCGCACAGTGGCACTAAGTGGGATCACGGAGTTCAAGGCGATGGTGGCTATTGCTCAGCATATTGACGTGATATCGCTACCATTGAGGGGGTTTTCGTGAGAAGTAGGAGAATTTCTAGCACCAAGCACAACACCAACAAGTTGACCCTATGGAGATCAACACATTGCAATGAGGCCAGCATCAGAGCAAGCCACATAGTGGGAATTGTTGGATCTGCGGAAAGCCTAGGCACCATAAGAAGGAATACAAGAAAACGCAGCAAAGAAATGGCAACCAACAGTGAGGGACGGACGACCAATTGTTGGAAAAGCTTTGTCCGTATCTTTAAACACCAGCCCAAAAGTCATTTCACAACTAGGGAGTTGCCGAGTGTACTGCTGTGGAGAAAAGGGAGTGCGAGCATTCTGGCTATCCTCCTGAAAGCTAAATTTTTATCAGCTGGTTTTGCGGATAGCAAGGGCTGCCAAAATCACCGGCATATTGAAGCATTGTTGGATTGCGGCACATCGCACTCGTTCTTTAGCGACGAGCTCGTACAAAGGCTAAGGCCTATATAGCTACCTGGGAAGCCAACTAAGGCCAAGTTGGTACGGGGGAGCTGGAGTGTGGATTGCCTGTGAAGCCTTTGAGGGTCCGTCTGGGTAAGCTCTCATGCGAGGCAAACTTTTGCACTTGCCCAATGGATATCTATGACACCATTTTGGGGCGTGACTGGAAGCACCGGTGGAATCCTGCTATGGATTGGTTACGCAACCAAGTGAAAGTGAAGAAATGCGGAGAGAAGATTGCTATCTTATTGTGGTCTGAGGAGAAGGACTCCAAGATAGGCAACGTGCCGCAATTGAGTGACGTGCAATAGAAACGCTGTCAGCGCAAGGGGGACCAAGTGTACCTCGTGTGGGTGCAGCAAAAGGAAGCAGCTGAAGAGGTAGAAGTGTTGGCAGAAGAGGAAAAATGACAAGAGGGGGAGCAGTAGAAAGCATCGGCAATGGAGTTATTGATAGGCATTAAGGGAGTAATGGACAGCTACGAAGACGTGTTCCCTACTGAGCAGCCAAAGGGTTCACCGCCTAAGCGGGACATTGACCAAAAAATTGAGTTAGTTCTAGGAGCGAATCCAATAGTACTTGCTACTTATTGCATGAGTGAAGATAAGCTCTATGAGCTGAAGAAGCAGGTGGAGGAGCTAATGGGGCATGGGTTCATCGATCTGTCTCTGTTGTCGTATGCTGGACTGGTCCTCTTTGTGAAGAAAACAACAGGCGAGCTACGAATGTACGTCAAGTCCACGTTTTGAACAAGGTCACGATCAAGAACAAATACTCATTGCCAAGGGTTGAGAGGTTGTTTGATCAGCTGAGGGGAGCGCCATACTTTAGCAAGATTGAGTTATGCTCGGGGAACCATCAGATCCAGATTATGGAGCAGGATTTGGAGAAGACAACATTGCTGACACAATACAACCATTTTGAGTACCTCGTCATGCCGTTTCGGTTGACCAGCACTCCTCCAATGTTCATGAGCATCATAAACAGGATCTTTCACCCTAATTTAGACTAGTTCTTGGTGGTGTTCCTTGGCGGTATCCTCATGTACTCCCGAACTCAAGAAGAGCATCAACAACTTCAACAGGTGGTGGACATTCTTTAGAGAGAGAAGTGTCTTGGTAAGCTCTCCCAGTGCGAGTTTGAGAAATGGGAGGTGGAGTTCCTTGGACACATTGTGAGCAACAAGGGTCTTCGCAGTGAAGTAGTTGCAGACACCAAAATATGTGCGTGACAACCTGGTCTTCCTCGGGGTTGTCAACTAGTACCGGAAGTTCATCCAGGGGTACGCAGAGAAGGGTACGCCGCTGATCCAGCTGTTGAGGAAGGATTACTAGTGGGAATGAGACAAAAAGGAGTAGAAGAGCTTTGAGGAGCTCAAGGCTGCAATGTGAGACACTCATGTCCTGGTGCATCTGGATTCATCCAAGGAGTATATCATGGCAACAGACGCAAGCAACTACGCCACTGGGACTGTGGTGATGCAGGATCACAGAAAGGGGCCGCAACCAATTGCGTACGCGTCTCGTAAAGTACAAGGTGCTAAGCTTAACTACAAAATCCATGAGAAGGAGATGCTGGATATGATCCATTATTCAAGAAATGGAGGTGCTACATTGTGTCACGGCACTGCGTGGTCTTCACGGATCATTATGCTTTGAAGTATCTGAATATGCAACTAAATTCGTTGACAAACTCGCTAGATGAAGTTCTTGGAAGATTACTTTGACTACGAGATCCAGAACAAGCCTAAGAAGGTGAATCCCGCATATCCTCTGTCACGAAGGCCAGGCTTGAGGATCAATTCCATCTCAGTGCTTATGGGATCACCAGTTATGCATAGCCTGTTCAATCACAGCTATGGTGTGGACGGGAAGCTCATGGGGGGTGCAGTGAAAGATGCCATGTGGGATGGAGTGTATTCACAAACAAGGCAAGGTAAAAAAAATGCGTGCCAGACTATGCATCCTTAAAGTAGTTTCTACTAGAGGAGGTACATGATACCCACGACTCGGTTCACTTTGGCTTGGACAAGACGCTTAAGGCCTTAGCATGTCAGTTGTAGTGGTTGTCAATGGTAACAGACTGCAAGAGATTTGTGATTGGTTGTAGTGTGTGCCAATGCATCAAGGCACGAAGGGACAAGCCACCTCAAGAGCTGCAACCATTGATTTTTTGTGAGAGGCCATGGACAAACATCTCGCTCGACTTCATAGATAGGTTACTTGTGACGCAGCAGGGTAACAACACAGTGTTGGTGGTGGTGGACCGGATCTCTGATATGGGACATTTAATCGCATGTCTAGAGAGCATCACGGCTGCTGGGACAGCTCAACTCCCCCTCAGTCATTTCATCTAGCTGCACAAAGTTCATTTCATAGATAGGTTACCTGTGCCGCAGTTGGTGGTCTTTGATCATGATCCATGCTTCACTTTGCCGTTTTGGAGAGATCTCATGGGGATGCTGGACACACGGGTCTGCTGTGGTTAGCCACAACATCGGACATGGTGCGACAATGGCTGTTGAAAACGTAGAAGCAAGAAGCAAATAAGCATCAATGCACGAAGGAGTTTCAAAAGGGTGATCGAGTCATGCTGAACTATGCAAACCTAAAACTGTTGGAAGTTGGGAGCTTCAAGCTGAAGCCGCAATGGGTGGGTCCGTTCTACAGATTGGAAAAGTGGTTGGCCGTGTCCTACATGTTGGAGTGATGCTCCTCACCATGGCAGGAGTGACTCCAAAAACGAACACCAAAAAGACAAGCCTTTGTGGCTTAGTGGTTAATAGTGTCCACCTCTAGAGGCAGGGGCCCGGGTTCAAGTTCCACAAGATGAAATTCTGCCCTGCCTCAAGGAAGGTGGAAAATAGATGCCAAGAAGCTAGCTCAACCTCTAGAATTCCTCTTTGAGTTTCTAGAAGGCCAGGTGAGGGTCCGGGAAGGTGGCACACCTTCTAGAAGGGGTGACTTGTCCTACAAGGCATCTAGAGGTGTCTTGGTCTTCTGGACACCTTCCCTCCTACTAGAAGCAAGCTGAGGAATCTAGGAAGGGGCAGAAGCTTCTAGAGGAGGGAAGGAATGCCTTCCTAGGTGGGAAAAAGGATAGCCTACCAATAGACACTCTAGAAGCCATAGAATCTGCTAGGAAGCTTCAAATCTGGCATGCTTTGGTGTTCTGGAAAGCTTAGATCAGTGGCTATAAAATGCCACTGCTTGTGAGCCTTGATCAAGTGTTAATTCCCATTCAATTGAGGCCAAAACTATTGCCTCAATCTCTGACCAGTTTTCTTCCATCCTTGTAGCCAGTTGCCTCCACAGTTTCAGTCTCTCCAAAAACAGTTGGTAGTGTGAACCAGCCACTGCCAGAGACCCTCTAGGGTGCACACTCACCCTTAGGCCAACAAAGGGTTATGGGCCCACGCCTCTAAGGGGTTCAAAGCCAGCTTGATTTCACGCTTCCACCAGCAAGACATGGCAACCAGCGAGCAAGAGAGCAGCCGCGCTGTCCTTAAGTTTGATGGGACAGGCTTTGCCTTGTGGATGTGGTAGTTTGAGGTCTTCCTCGACGACAAGGGATTGCTGGAGCTCGTAAAAGGTGATGAGACTGCTCCGCCGGAGACTGCAACGGCTGAGGTGAAGGAGGCATACAAGAAGCGCAACAAAAAGGCGTTGGCGCTCCTTGTGTCCGCGTTATGCCCACCACTTCTTGGGCACATCCAAGGATGCACCATGGCCACAGACGCATGGTCAAAACTCTGTTCCATCTACCAGTCAAGCAACCTTGCCAATCAGCTCATCATCTTCAAACGGCTCGTCACCCTCCAAGCCAACGAAGGCGACAACATCATGGAGATCATGCAGCAGATTGAGTCGCTCGCAGCGGAGTGCGTGGCCACGGGTTGGGAGGCCGACTCTCAGTTGCTATGATCCTCCTTCTGGCCTTGCCAGACAGTTGGAGTCCCATGATCACAGTCCTTGGTGGCTGGCCTTCCGACGAGCTGAAGTACCCAAAGGTTGTTGAGTACATGCGCAATGAGTGGATGCGACGTGGCGGTGGAGAGAATGCAGCGGCATCAAGTTCAGCTTACACGGTTCATCCTCAAAGTGGAGGCCGAGGCGACAAGTGGAAGGGTGCCAAACAGGGCACCAAGAAGGGTGACAAGAAGGGGGAGTGCTTCAACAACGGCAAAGAGGGCCACTACGCGCAACTGTCCCAAGAAGAAAACAGATCGGTCGCAGCGGGACGGGAAGAAAGATGAGCACGTCCTCATGGTGTACAACTCCACCAACTTGAAGGATCCGGGAGTTGCCGTCATTGACTCCGGATCAGGCCGCCACACGCAATGCAACAAGGCGGCATTTGTCACCTACGGTGCCTCGGAGAGACGCATGACGGTGGCCAATGGAAAAACAGAGGTGGTCGTCGGTGAGGGTAACGTCCGTATTGAGTCAATTGTGGATGGCAAACCTGTCACGAGCACAATCTACGATGTGCTGCATATGCCCAACTTTGGGGCAAACCTGCTCTCCGTCAACCGCCTTACTGACAAGGGACTTGAGGTGCTCTTCACAAAGAAGGAGGCCATCATCCGCAAAGAGGGCAAAGGTAAGGTAATTGCGCGTGCCAAGAGGGAGGAGGACTTGTACCTGCTACGCGCGAAGATCCTCAACAGTCGGGTGGGGTCCAACGGTGCCAATCTTGCAACGAAGGATGGAGGAGACCTGGACCTATGGCACCGCCGACTCTGCCACATTTCTCCATCGACAGTGAAGGAGATGGCTAAGAGGAAAGTGGTCCGGGTCTCCAAATCAGCGGCCTTGATGGAACCAAGGAGACCGTGTGTGAGCCATGCATCATTGGCAAATCAACTTGGCAGCCGTTTGTCACCAAGGGGACGCGTGCATCGGCAAAACTGGCCGTGGTACACACAGATGTGTGTGGACCGCTTGAGAGCTCCATCGGCGGAGCTCGCTACTTCCTCACCTTCATCGATGACCACAGCCGGAAACTCTACCTCTACCCAATGAAGCGCAAGAGTAAGGTCCTTGCGTGCATGCAGGAGTTTATGGCTGATGTGGAGCAGCAAACAGAGTTGAAGGTGAAGGCGTTCCGGACTGACAACAGCGGTGAATATGCGAGGTGCCTTGGGTGGATGAAGAGCAAGGGGATTGAGTGGCAGAAAACAACTCCACACTCCCCACAACAGAATGGCATCCCAGAGAGAGCGAATCGCACAATCCTTAACATTGTGCGATCCATGTTGAGCGATGCCGGCCTTACACAACGGTATTGGGTGGAGGCGGCAAGGACAGCGGCGTACATCATGAATCTCATGCCGACCAAGCCGCTGAAGGACAAGGAGAGCAATGCGTGGAAGACGCCACAAGAGGTGTGGAGCGGGAGGAAGCCGACGGTGGGTCACCTCCACACGTTTGGTTGTGTTGCACATGCAATGATGCAGGCACGTAAGGGACGGAGCAAGCTGGACCCGCGTACCCGCCGGTGTATCTTCCTTGGATATGAGAGCGGAAGCAAGGCGTACCGGCTCTTTGACCCAAGAATCAGCAGATTGTGCGGAGTCGAGATGACACGTTCAACGAGAAAAGCTGTTGGAGAGACAAGAAGGCAGGTCTCTCCAAGAGGGGGGAGTGGATGCCACTCCTTGAGGGGGAGACGCCGGAGGACGTGAATGAGGGTGACATCCTCGCATCACCACCAACCGGAGAGCATCGCCTGAGGGATGGACGAGCGACAGACTTTATTCCGGCCAGTTCGGATGAGGAATCCGAAGCATCGGAGATGGACATGGAGGCAGAGAGTCGACAGATGTCTCCAAGGTCTCCAAGAGAGGGGTAGCAGGCGCTTGGAGAGGATGGCGCCGAAAGGGGACAGCAACAACAACAACCGCCTCAACAGCCCTGCACGAGCAGCCATGTGCAAAGAAGAACAAAAAGATACGATGCCGACAAGGGCATTTGGACTGGGTTCGCGTAAGAGGAGCCTCAAGGAGGCACTGCACAAGAAGGATGGGGCTGAGTGGGAGGGAGCAATAAAGTATGAGCTCGCCTCCCATGAGGAGAAAGGCTCTTCAGTTATAGGTTGAGCATGGAAAACTGCCATAGGTGATGTGCAAGGGGGAGATTGTTGGAGTGATGCTCCTCACCATGGCAGGAGTGACTCCAAAAACGAACACCAAAAAGACAAGCCTTTGTGGCTTAGTGGTTAATAGTGTCCACCTCTAGAGGCAGGGGCCCGGGTTCAAGTCCCACAAGATGAAATTCTGCCCTGCCTCAAGGGAGGTGGAAGATAGATGCCAGGAAGCTAGCTCAACCTCTAGAATTTCTCCTTGAGTTTCTAGAAGGCCAGGTGAGGGTCCAGGAAGGTGGCACACCTTCTAGAAGGGGTGACTTGTCCTACAAGGCATCTAGAGGTGTCTTGGTCTTCTGGACACCTTCCCTCCTACTAGAAGCAAGCTGAGGAATCTAGGAAGGGGCAGAAGCTTCTAGAGGAGGGAAGGGATGCCTTCCTAGGTGGAAAAAGGATAGTCTACCAATAGACACTCTAGAAGCCATAGAATCTGCTAGGAAGCTTCAAATCTGGCATGCTTTGGTGTTCTGGAAAGCTTAGATCAGTGGCTATAAAATGCCACTGCTTGTGAGCCTTGATCAAATGTTCATTCCCAGTCAATTGAGGCCAAAACTATTGCCTCAATCTCTGACCAGTTTTCTTCCATCCTTGTAGCCAGTTGCCTCCACAGTTTCAGTCTCTCCAAAAACAGTTGGTAGTGTGAACCAGCCACTGCTAGGGATCCTCCAGGGTGCACACTCACCCTTAGGCCAACACTACAAGTTGGAGCTAGTAGCTCATTACACCATCCATCCGGTATTCCACATCTCCCTGTTTGGTGCCTATCGCGACCCCAACACGTTCTTCCAGGGTCGCGGGAAAGTGCCACCTCCTATTTTCCACGTTCATGGAAGTGAAGAGTTGAAGGTGGAGAAGATTTTGGCCGCCCGCCAAAGGGGAAGTCGGCGTGAGTTACTGGTACACTGGAAGGGGTACCCGGCTGAACACAACTCATGGGTACCAGAAGCAAACTTCAACGTTGGGGGTACAAACACTGTCCTCCAGGAGTATCTCAGGTGCGTTGGGACATCGCGCCTTCGACGGGGGGGATGCAACGAGGTGTCCCTACTTTTCTGGCATGCTCGGGGCTCGTCCGATTTTCAGGAGCACGGGGGCCTTTTTCCAATTTTTAGAAATCCAGCTCATGGTAGAGCTCACCTCCGCTCGACTGCCGATGCAAGGAGGAGGAGGTGTGAGCGAGCAAGCGAGGTGCTGCTTTGATGGCACCTCTTGTGGCATTCCAAACACTCCACGCGAGGGCGACTTCTCCCTCTCGGTACATAGCGTGTGAAGCACGCTATCCACCGAGGGGTTTTCTTGAAGGAGAACCCCTGACAACGTGCGCGGTCAATGGTGGGAGCAAACCCTGCGACTCTGACCGTGTGACAGTCGTAGTACTTCCGGTGGCGTGTGCAACATGACGACTGCATCCATCGTCGTGAGGCATCAAGAAAACGCGGCAGCTCACCGAGAGAAAAAACAGACCGTCGATCTCGACGATCGACGGCCAGGTACTGCTCGCACTAGGTATAAGGTGCAAGTAGAGCACCAGGTTTAGTTGCAAGGAGAGCATCGGGTTCAGGAGAATTTAGCTCATTGTAGCAAGCTAGGATAGTAGTAGGCAAGGGCTAGGACTAGCCGGCCAAACAGTAAAAACACCCTGTACTCAGCGCATTCTAACCGTTCACTTCTTATGATTTTGAAATCTGGCTTCCGGACTATCCAAGTCCATCTTTCCGCCACGACTGTGCTCTCGACACACCAAGGCTAAATCTTCATAGAGCACACACTTTCACACCCGTGACCCGATGGTACACATGTCCATACACCTGTAGAACTGACATGAGCGTGCAACCATATGCTAAGCAGTGCACATGCACACATTCCACTCTCGTCCATTCTCATGCAAGGGGTCGAGCCGTACCAAAGGGATGGCCTCTCCAAAGCTTCCACACACCATTGCCTTGATCAATAAGTCAGCCCACTGCAGGTCTATGCCTTCCATAATGAGGGATATCACCTGTTGCTCCACCAAGTCATGCTAACACAGGTGCTTAATAGATGTGTACTTTGTGTGCATAAAACACACCAGAGACCTTTGTAGTAGAAGAAGTACTTTGGTTGTCACATCGTAGAACGATAGAAGGCACAGACTAACACAGGTCATGAAACAAGTACTACAGTCACAACACCAAAAGATACCCAGTGTCCAATGCAGCATACATTACGTATGTGTTGTGCGCAATGTAGTCCTGCTTATTGCTACGCCATAACACCATGCCATCCAAACAAAAATTGTAACACGTCAGAATCCACAAATTAGGAATCCAAGTCTAGTTGCTCTTTGTGTAGCCATCAACGACCACCAAGTACTATCAAGGGAAGGATAGTTCAAGATATGGTGTGAAGAGTACGTATGGCACCACTCACATCACGGCATGTAGGGCTCTCACCTTCATACATCATTAAAACAACGTGAGGTGATTAAAGGAAAAGGTTAGGTCGGACCAAGTGGTTGTGGCCAAGTACATGAAGTACAAGTACAAGGTCATGTACAACATCTCTCCCAAGTGTAGATTATCACTCACCTTCGGGGCATATTGTCCATCTTGTGAGATGGGCATGGAAGCTGTAGGAACTGGATCCGGAGGTCTGAAAACTTGTTCCCCACAACTTAGACTTAACTCACCTGGTGAAGCAAGGGTGTCCAACGCCATCAGTCGTGCAAGATCTCCATCCCGAGGAAGACAGGCAAGGTCATTCATCCTTTAGGATTTCTAGATGACAACCTTGGCCTCCTCGACGGCCTCCATTAAGGGAGACATGATAATGCGGTCATCAACGTAGACAAGGATGGCGGTGAAATTCTTGGTTGTCTGTCGGAGGAAGAGGGACGGATCAGCATTACTCTGCACATAGCCAACATGAGTCAGTGTACATGTAATCCCCTGGTTCTAACATCGCAATGACCACTTGAGACTCCAAGTCATACTGAGCTACAATGCTGCAAAGAGCACAAGTTATCGTTAAACAAACATCGTGTACACGTTTTTCGATGACATCTATACCCTCAACCAGTGAAAAACCCTTGGACATCAAGCTAGCCTTGTAGGGATCTAGTCATTTATGTGGCTTTGCCTTCTTACGTAAGATCCGCTTGGCCTCTATGTCGTTTTGCTCCAACAAATTATAGAAAATCTCATAGACTTTCTTCTCTTGTATAGTGCAAGCTCATTCTCACATGCAGCACACCAAATCACTACATCCACTACCAAGAGTGCCTCCTTCAATGTGTCCGGACTAGGCGACGTCGAGAGAAAGCTCCGGGCTGTGAGGACACACACATATGGTGTAGGCCAGACCACAATAAGGATGACCGTGGCACCACACGCGATGAGGAAACCACAAGTGACCAGCTTGTGGCTCACCGGACTCGCATGGTGTTCTTCAGTATAGGCTGCCTGGATACTAAGCTTGAGGGCCTTTGTGCCATGATCACCGCTTTCAATGTTTCAGACAGGACATCTGTGTACCAAGAGAGCAGGGTGTTGAGCCCAAGAGGGCAGCGGTCGGAGACAACCATCAGGCTCGTGGGTGAACAAGGTGTTCACCTCAGGCTGGGGAGCGGAAGGAGAGCAAAGTGCAGATGCAGAGGGCGTCACGAATGCACCTTGAGAGACAGTAGGCTCGCAGACAGGTGGGGAGCTGGGTACACAAAAGGATGTAGCTGTCAAGCGCACAGCCACAGATGCACGGGAGGGCACAGGCACAAGCACAAGGGAAAATGCAAGTGCAGACACAAGCACAGGAAAAGGAGATGTTTCAGGTGTAGAAAAAGGCACAAGTGTAGAGGAAGCTACAGGTGCAAACGTGGACACAAGTGTGAGGGAGACTATAGGGACCGCTACAAGAGCAGGCTCAATTATGCCTGCTGGGACTTCTGATGCCATAGATCCCAATGCGATGCCATGGGTCACAATGCCATCATGGCAAGATAAACATTGGCCAGCAATTGAGCAACAGGTGAGGAGGCCCAGACAAACCCATCCGCCAGCCTAGACTGTCCGTAGGGAATATGAGGCCGGAGAGAGAATATGGGAGAGGTCCCTTTGAGCGAGCCTAAAAGAATAGTACCTCGTGACGATACGAAACAACAGGCCTTTGACCATGGGGGTATGACAAGAAAGACACACATGCGAGCTTGCGTGAAGACCTAGGAGACCTGCTGGCCCTCAGTGTACAAAAAACAGGCCAAGGAGCCCCAGACATGTGCGGGCCGAAGGTCAGCATGATGGCTAAACCAGAGCTCATACGATGTGACATGGGCCGGCAGAGAATCGTGCAATGGGTAGTTCTAGATCCACACCATGTAGGCAAATTCCTCAAAGGCAAAGAACTTAGGGAGACTGTGCTCAACTAGTAGGATGCAGATTGCATCCTCCATGGTGTAGTTCTAGCACTCTAACACACTGTTGTGTTGGAGTGTGGCTGGATTGGAGAGGTATAAAAGTCACCATGCTCTAAAAAGGATGCATTCATTTTGCCAAGGACCTCTCCACAACAGTCCGACCAGAACGTGTAGAGAGTATTACATCACTGATGCCGGCCATGACCAACCACAGGTGAATTTCCAGGGCAACATCCTTCTTGTGGCAGATAATGCAAACCCAAAGCATCTAGGTGAAGTCGCCGGTCAAGGTCAGCACGTACCGAACGCGGTCTGAAAATGACTCAATTAGGAGGGTACCGAGCCGGTCTGAGTGGAACAACTCCAACGAGCACGGGACCCGGGAGATACACTTAAGGTAGGTGCATCAACATAGCTTATCGTGAAGAGAAAAACGTTCTTGGGCTGCTTCTCGAAGGAAGTTATATGAAAACCAAGGTTAGGTTGTATCCAGATAAGCTTAGACATAATGTCCCTGGTCATATGGCACAGATGGAGGAGCAAAAAGGAGTTAGTGCTCAGGCGAGAGAACACCGACGACAACTATGCATGCTGCAAGAGAGAAAGTAGCAGAGGAGGCAGAGGGAACACGACAAGTGTCATGGTAAAATTCATCCATGACAGAGGCATGAGTACATCAAAATGGGTGTTGATAGCATACAATGTGGCAGATTACATACAATGCTTAGCATTTGGACCCATCCAAGAGTAGGCATGTTCCAAGAGCAAGCAGAGCTCAAGGTCATAGACAAAGGGAACGCCTGAGATGAACATGCTGACATTGTGTGCCCCTTGACATGAGTACCGTTGATTTTTTTACCATGGTTTGACCACTGGCAAGTTGTCGGACACCTTATCATATTTTACATTTGAATTTTGGATTGCTCCATGCATGATAGAGCTTTGAATTCCTCGATTTGAAAGAGTATTCAGAAAGTAGCCCAAACTTCAGGTGGTTGGCAGGTGGGATCTTGTATCCGTTATGGGCGATGGGATTATCTACAGCTCGTGATCCAAATTCGACTCTAATGGGCTCCAAATGCACCAATGTCATAAACGAAACAATCGGAGAAATGTCCTTGACGAGGGTCAACTTCCTGGATTTTGGGCCATGAAAGGCACGTTCACGCTACCTGGGGATCGAACCGAACTGGTCAGCGAGCGATCATCTGGCAATTTCTCACACGCCCGTACAATCCAACATCACTTGTTTCACATATGCATGGCAAACCATTGTCATCGACCACGAGCGTATCTGGATGCATGCTCCCTTGATGCATTTGCTCCAAGTTATGCTAAGCATCAACCAGACATGTTGAACTGATCACAGAAATCAAGCTCCCAAGCATATATTGAATGCATAGAGTGGGCGCAACTTTTGCACCCGTCTGGGACGCCAGCACTGCATGATCCAGCATGTGCATACTGACGCTGCATCCGAGAGATTTGATTCAACTCTATCTCCTCCAATGATGGTGCGTGTCTGTGAATAGATTCAAGAGGTCAGTTATGATTCTTACACAAATTAACAAGAGAGAGAGAGAGAGAGAGAGAGAGAGAGAGAGAGAGAGAGAGAGAGAGAGAGAGAGAGAGAGAGAGAGAGAGAGAGAGTGA
>SZWC01000470.1:329073-343112 GCA_023375785.1 Penium margaritaceum
CGGCCAACTCACTTCTGTCCAGCCATCGCCTGCGTGCCCTATCCCCCCAGCTCTCCACACGCATGGACACCTCCTGGGCAAACTCCAGGGCAGGCCCTGGCCCCTCGCCTGCCAGCCTGCCTGGCCATTTCCCTCCCCCCCTTCCCCCTCCTTTCCACCTGCCTCCATGCCCGCCCACGCACAACCTCAGAATCGTGCAAGCAAGAGCACAGGCATGGGCGCATGCACACAGACACAGACACAGACACAGACGCAGAGGCGCATGTCCACATGCCATCACACCTTCCAACAGAATCATCGACATGCGCAGATGGTTCTGTGAAACAACACACTGCCCTCAGAGGAGGATGTCCGCAGCCGCAATGCAACGAGGACCGCAACAGCTCCCTACGCGGACATTCTCTTTGCGTTGCAGATTACATGGGCGTATTACATTTTCACTCACATCACGCTATGATATCTACGTGCATGAAGAAATCGCCTTGGCAGCCGCTATGCAACTCAAACACCATCTCTGTCCTAGCTGCACTGCCATGCCATGTGCATGTATGCATGCATACATGCATGCACATGGCAGCATGAATGCATGCATGCAAGACTAGGACCCCCTAACAGTCCCGATGCCCCATTCGTGTTCCCTCCCATCTTCCACAAACGTCAACCTGCTGTCCTGCCTCCTCGTTCAACACAGCAGACACTACAGAACACCCCTCGCATTCGCAAGCCCAAGCCCAGTCGCAAGCGTCTCAACAATGTGCTCACATGCATGATAGTGCAGCAAAGACTCACGTTTGCATGCATGCTCACGCATGAGCCCGCCCGCCTATTGTAGTGCCACCTCACGAGCGGGTGTGCCTTGTGTCCATGTGGGTAGCTGTGCATGTGTTGGATGTACATGGGTATGACTGCGTGGATAGGATTCTGCGTGTGTGCATTTCTGCTTCTGCATGGTCGTACATGGACATGCTCGTGCATGCGTGTGGTTGCCCATGGATGTTGGCATGCACGGGTCTGATTCTGCATGGGTATGCTCGCGCCATGGGTTTGGTCGTGCTTGGGCGTGACCATGAATGTGCACAACGCTGCATTTGTGGTGGGAACACAGACCGGTCTGAGAGAACAATTATCAGCCGCTGCCTGGACCAGCAGTACCATCACCACCGACACGACACTGTAAATCGCTATCCACAACACTCCATCCTCCACCATCCAGGGCCACGTCTTCACAGTCACGCTCGAACCTCGCATTTGCACTATCCCCACTCCTGGCCCCCCTCCCTCCCCCCTTGTCCCTCGGGGGCAGAAGGGCGAGACCCTCCACTCTCAACCTTATTCCACGCCAGCTCACCGGACTTGTTGAGACAGAGGCTCTTCACCAGGCTGCCCGTGCCCGCTGCCGCAGCAGCAGCAGAATCGGGACCAGCACGCGCGGTCGCCGCCGACGCCGCAGCAGCAGCTGCTGCTGCTGCAGCAGCTGCAGAAGCAGACGTAGCGGCACGAGCCGCGCGCGGGTGCGCAGGGGAGACTGAGTGCGCGCTCAGCTGCGCGCTCGACTGCGAGTAGGAGAGATACATGGACTTGAGCGCAGATGCCGCCGCGACGCCCATGTCCGCACCGCCCGACCTCATCCCCCCGAGCGTGCTCCAGCGAGCCGACGAAGACTTGTCCAGGCCCCTCGGGCCCCCAGCCATTCGCATGCTGGCGAACGACCCTGTCGAGAACGGGCTGTATGGGATCGAAGCCTCCCCACTGCCGGTGCCGTTGCCGACGTTGCTGCTGCTGCTGCTGGTGGTGTTGCCTCCAGCCGCAGCGGCTGCAACACCCCCTACCCCTTTGCTGCTCGTCGCGGCGGCGCCCCCGCCGCCTCCGCTACCCCCGCCGCCGGCTGTGTTACCGCCGCTCCCTCCTCCAGCGCTCGAATGAGACGGCCGCGTTGCCCCAGTGGATGACAATCGGCCACCCCATCGCTCCACCATGGCGACCCTACCTCTCGAGCGTCTCAAGTGGACAACCTCGACCTCAACCTCAGCAGTCTAAATCTCAATCTCAATCTCTGCTCAGCAGGCCACCCTCCTGTGGGTGCTGCGCTATGCAGTTTTCCTGCTTCTCGTCTCCTGCTCCCTCCCTCCTGCCTCCTCTCCCCTGCCTCCTGCCTCCAGCAGAACAAGGAGCCCACGCCAGAACCCGAACCCTGGACTTCGTGGTCGAACCAGGTCGTGGTGACCTGCACCAGTGCGCGCAGAACTGGTCGAGGGAGGGGCGCAGAAGATTCCCTCTCCTCCAGAGCATTTCTGCCAGGTCGCGATCGAGAGTAGGCCAACCTCTCTGAAGTCGACAAGCCGCCGACTTTTGCTGCTACCAAGGAAAAGCCAATGGGGTGGCATGGGGCAAGAGACGGGAGGGCATGGCGACAAGGGACGCTGGCCGTGAATGGGAGGGGGTGAGTGGAAACATAATCGAATTTCATTCTGGACTTTCTTCACCCACCTCACAGATGGATTTGGATGAGCGAACGGACATGGGGTGACGGACAGGTTGTCGCTATGGATATTTCCGCGATTCCACAAAAAAAGAGGTCCATTCGCTTTAGGTCCAAGCTTCTTCATTGAACTCATTGTTTTCCACTTTAAAGACCTGAATCAAAATTTTAGATTTGTCGAAAGTGCGTTTTACATTTTAACTGAATTGTTTCTACCATAAATTCATGTGTCGCACCGGACGCGAAAGGCGAAAACGTGGGTGGGGAGGGCCTCTTTCACCTAATTCTGGAGGATAATGTTTCCTGATGCTAACTTTTATGACGTCAGCATGTGGGAGATTAGATCATGCTCTGAGACGTCCCTACCCGGCCACTGCTACTGTGGGACCGACGTACGGCTTGCGAACAAAACCTACTATTAAACACAATATCCGCCCCACAATGTTACAACAACCACCTACCTTTTTTTGGGTCGTACTCTCCCCCGTTCGGGGGCCCAATGACGACTTACCGAGTGGGGACCCCCATGCGGATCTCGGGCGGAAACCTTTTGAGATTGCACAATGTACGATTTTCGATTCGGGTACACAACTTCGGTGACTGACGTCAGCAAGTCCAGTAGAAGCAAAATCGAAAGCCATCTGTACAATCTGCGATAAATCGAGAGCAAAGAATGATACTACGATCGCGTCCGACGACTGGCGAAGGGAATTTTTCTAGAGATATTTCATGTGTTTCTCACGTGTCGAGGAGATTGCTTCTCAATCTTCGGGATCTCCAGAGAGGCGCGGGATGAAATCCACGAAATAGGACAACTGTCGCCCACAAATTGACGTTCGTTTTCCACAATTCTGACAGATCGACCGGACATCGTGGGAGACGCATCACGGTTTATCTCTAAGCCGCAATTCTGATCGGACAACCTTCATGATACCCCAATTTTGTGTTCCGCCTAACACATCGTAGATGGTAAACAGGTAAAAGTTATGAGGAAAACACAATTTAGAATTTGGGATACTTGAGTAACTCATGATTAGCGGTAAGTGTATTTAGATAAGAATTTTCAAAAAGATGAAAAATACATATAAAATTAAGAAGTTACAAATGAAGCATAGTCGGGGTCAATGGTCGAATGTCAACGCCTGTGGAGTCGCGTCAAGAGTGGTCCGATTCCGAAAGGTTTGCCAAGAAGTCAATCGACGGTGAAGATGCGCGATGCATCTCTACTAATCCATATTTGTTGAGAGTTGTCAAGAACTTGATCGAAAGGTCGAGACACTTCAGTTCCTAAGTTCGCGAGAGTGGTCGAAGCTATCAGAAGGTTTGAAAGTATCCACTAAGGCACGGCAATTCGTCACTTTGCCCTCCACCGTCAGAGTGAATATCGCAACGCAATGGGAATTTGGTGTAATAACATAAATGCTAAGTCTAGAAGATTAGGGACTCGTGTACATTTCGAACGTCACACTTTGCCCCCTTTTTGCCGCGACATCTCGTCGCGCGTGCAGTTGTCTCCCACAGACGACAGTAGTGAGAAAGTGCGTAGAAGCTTCCTAGCAGCACAGCCGCTGACCGGGCGTCAGTGCCTAGTCAGACGGTGACGACAATCACAGGTCGTACACGGAATGGCAAGGGTTTGGCTAGGAGACACAAGTCAAAGTGTCAGAATGCTTCAATATAGCATATGCAGAGAGAGATGACAACTGACAGGTCCAGGGCATAAATACCTGCCGCGGCGCACGGCGGGTGTCGCACGCGGCAGTCCAAGAGCTGTCTTAAAACCGGCCCAAAACCACTGTTTTGGCCGTAACTATGCGCACACATGTCAGAATCCTACGCCGTCTGAACCTAGACGTGCAGAATCAAAAGACGCACGCAACGACTGGTCACATGCATGCATCCATCGACTGACAGCGAGTATACANGGCAAGGGTTTGGCTAGGAGACACAAGTCAAAGTGTCAGAATGCTTCAATATAGCATATGCAGAGAGAGATGACAACTGACAGGTCCAGGGCATAAATACCTGCCGCGGCGCACGGCGGGTGTCGCACGCGGCAGTCCAAGAGCTGTCTTAAAACCGGCCCAAAACCACTGTTTTGGCCGTAACTATGCGCACACATGTCAGAATCCTACGCCGTCTGAACCTAGACGTGCAGAATCAAAAGACGCACGCAACGACTGGTCACATGCATGCATCCATTGACTGATAGCGAGTATAAAATGCAAAAACATGCAAATGGGCCTCATGCCCTGTCCGCCGAAAGGCGCCTGCAAGACGTAGAAGGCACAGCAAGGAGTACCGGTGACATCTGGGGCTCTGGAACAGTGGTCGGTCAGCTCCAGACGGGTAGTCCGTCGCCTGTCGTCACGCCGATGTCACCAGGGCCGCCTGCCTCAGGGATCTGCACGAGTATGGACACAGCCGAGTGGTCACAGTAAACTATACAGGAACGGCACAAAGCACAACACTCCCCCATGACCCGATAGTACGCATGTCCATACGCGTGCAGTACTGGTACAACCACAAAGTGAGTGACACAGACAGATGAGACGGCAACGTACATCCCACACTCAACCACTGTCACGCACGGGGTGAAGCCCAACAGAACGAATGGCCACCACGAACTTTCCGCGGGCAAGTGCCTTCGTCAAGAAATCAGCTCGCTGCAAGTCAGTGCCAACCCACATGATGGAGATCACGCGTCGCTCCACCAGATCACGAACGAAGTGATGCGCAACCGCAATGTGCTTTGTGCGAGCATGAAAAACACCAGAGTTCTCCGCAATGGCGAGAGCACTCTGGTTGTCGCAACGCAGCACAATGGCGGGTACTGACTGCCCAAGCTCATGAAACAAGCGTTGCAGCCAAACTGCCTCAGCAGCCCCTGCCCCCAAAGCCACATACTCTGCCTCTGACGAGGTACGTGCGATGCTGCCGTGCTTCCCGCTTCGCCAAGACAAAGCGGTACCACCGAGCAGAAACACGTAGCCAGTGCGACTGCGCCCGTCAGGACTCCAAGCCCAGTCGCTGTCAGTGTAGCCGTCAAGGACCACCGAACACTGCCGACGAAAGCAGAGTCCGAGATACGGCGTGGAGACCACGTACTATACCACTCGCACAGCCACGTGAAGAGCTCTCTCACGTGGAGCCTGCGAGAACCGAGCGAGGAGGTTGACGGCGAACGCGATGTCGGGACGCGTGGTAGTGGCCAGGTACATCAGAGATCCGATAAGACGGAGGTACAAGGTCACGTCCACTGTCTCCCCCAGCTGTGTAGGGTCATCCACCTTTAGGGCATCCTGCCCATCAGGTATGAGTGGTGTGGAAGCAGTGGGCACTACACCAAGGAGATCGCTAAAGCACTCCCCCACGACTCGTGCGTATCGGGCCTGATGCAGCAACAGTGTCCGATGTCTGCGATCTCGCACAATCTCCATACCAAGAAACATCGATGTAGGACCGAGGTCCTTCATCCTGTAGGCGGTCTGCAGGAAAGCCTTGGCCTCCTTCACGGCCTACAGCGACGGAGACGCGATCAAAAGGTCATCAACATAGACCAGGATGGCGGTAAACCGCTCGGGTGTCGGTAGGATGAAGAGTGAGGGGTCTGCCTCGCTCTGTACGTATCCTACGCGAGTCAAGGTGCCAGTGATCTCCCGGTTCCAGCACCGTGAAGACTGTTTGAGGCCGTACAAGGACTTGCGCAAGCGCCAGACCTTGTCACCGTCCTCAAAGCCTGGTGGCTGAGCCATGTAGATCTCCTCATCCAAAGAGCTATGGAGGAACGCGTTGTTCACATCCATCTGGTGTAGTTCCCAGTCATTCTGAGCTACTACACCGAACAGAGCTCGAGGTGAGGTCATGCGGCCGACAGGGGCAAAGGTGTCAGTGTAATCAACTCCCTCAATCTGAGAGAACCCCTTGACGACCAAGCGGGCCTTGTAGCGTTCCAGTGAGCCATCCGGCTTCACTTTCTTGCGAAAGACCCACTTGACCTGAATCGCCTTCCTCCCAGGGGGAAGGTCGACCAGCTCGTAGACTCCGTGCTCTCGGATAGCGCGAAGCTCATCCTCGCAAGCAGCTTGCCAGGCATCAGCATCCTGCGATGAGAAAGCCTCCCTCAATGTGCCCGGGTCCGGCGTCATAGAGGGGGAACTCTGCGTGGCAAGTGCACACGCCTCAGTGTCTGGCCTGACGGCCACAAGATCAGCTGCTGCGTCACAGGCGATATGGAACTCGCGAGTGACCAGGTCGTGCCCTATGGGGCACGCTGGGTGTACCTCTGAAAGCTCAGTGCGGACACTCAGGCCTAAGGCCTTTGTGACTGGATCACCGCTCGCGATGCTGCGAGAGGAACGTCTGGGTCCGGAACCCGAAGCTCGCTGAGCTCCAGAATCCAGTGGTTGAAGGCGACCACCGGGCTCACGGGAGTAACCGAAGGTCGAGGGGCGCACCTCAGGCTCAGGAACAGGTACGACCATAGGGACAGCTACGACCACAGCTGGTGAGGGCTGAGACGAGACAGGCGGAGAAGCCGTGCGCGGAGATGCGTGTGTGGGGGACACGGAGCTGGGGATGACAGCGGGCAAGGCTGGCCCGAACACTGAGACAGGAGTGTCAGCCGACGTAGAGACAGGAGTGGGCTGGGCTGGGTGAGACGCCGGAATAGGGGTGCCAGTGGACACAGAGGGTGATGCAGGAGGAGGCGTGGGAGCAGTGGTACCTGTGGGGTGCGAAACTGGCTGGACAGGCGGGATCTCTGGACCAACGGCAATGATAGCCGGATCATCAAGTGCTGGAGATCGAGAGGGGACTCGACCGGACACATCAGCCTGGCGAGGAATGGTCGCTGGCGAACAGGTCTCCCCCATCCGCCGAGGACCCTCACAGGAAGGGACATGAGCTGCAGAGAGTGCTGTGATCGAGGTCAGATCACGGTATATGAGTGACTCAAAAAACAGCGCGTCTCGGGACTTAATGACACGACGGCGAGTGGGGTCCCAAAAATGCCAGGCCTTTGACTGCGGGGAGATGCCGATGAAGGCACACAAGCGACCCCGAGGGGAGACCTTGGACCCCTGCTGGTCCTCGGTGTACCATACGGAGGCCAGGGATCCCCAGACGCGTGCGAGACGAAGATCGGCACGGTGGCCAAACCAGAGCTCGTACGGTGTAACATGATCCGGAAACGGACCATGCGGGAGGCGGTTCCAGACCCAAGTCATGTAGGCGAAGCCCTCGAATGCGAATGACTCCGGGAGACCGCACTCAGACCGCATGGCGCGGACCGCATCCTCCATGGTGCGGTTCCAGCGCTCAGATACACCGTTCTGCTGTGGGGTAGCAGGAGCGGAGACCTGGTGAAAAATGCCGTGCTCAGCAAAGAAGGAGTCCATCTCGCCAAGGAACTCGCCGCCGCGATCCGAGCGAAAGGTATGTAGCATGTGGCGAGACTGACGCTCAGCCATCACGAGCCAGAGCCGAGCCGCAAGAGCGGCGTCGCTCTTCTGACGCAGACTGTAGACCCACCGCATCCGGGTAAAGTCATCAGTGAGCGTCAGAACATACCGGCCCCTCTCGGACAGCGACTCGACCGGGAGAGGACCGAGCAGGTCCGAAAGGACCAACTCGAGGGGCCTCAGCGCTCAGGAACGCGAATCAGGGTAAGTGCATCGGTGCATCTTACCCTGAGCGCAAGAAAGATAGTCGGTCTTGGGTGGCTTCTCGTAAGAAGCCACGTCAAGACCAAGAGCGGGCTATGTCCGGATGAGCTTCGACACAGTGTCGGAGCCCACGTGACACAGACGTCGGTGAAGTAATCGCAGGTGTTCCGGGGATAGAACACCAGTGACAAAAACGCGACCAGAAGAGGAGAGAGAGCAAGGGGAGGAGGGTCGAGCAATGCGGTACAGATCATCTATGACTGAAGTACGCAGGACAATGCTACGGGTGTCAAGAGCAGTCACAGTCGCTGAATCAGCGGTATGCTCAACGGAGAGACCCATCAGAGTGTAGGCACGCACAGACAGCAGACTGAGCTCAAGATCAGGCACAAACAGCACGTCAGAGAGATACAGGGGACCAGACGGACCATCAAAGCATACAACCCCAACACCGTGAACCGGTAAGGACTGACCAGAACCTGTACGAATAGAACGGATAGTTGTGACAGGACCAAGTACCACAAAGTCACTACGACGACACGTCATGTGGTGGGTGGCAACGGAATCGATGATCCAAGTGCCACCGGAGTCACGACTGGTGGACGTCACTGTACAACGAGCAATAGAACACTCGGCATCAGAGGGACGTTGAGCCGTCAGTGGGACGGAACGACGTACATCACGAAGATGAGACTCATGAATCCAGTCAGTGCAGTCAGGCCCATCATCATCACATGCGGACTGTGCTCCCCCACACGTGTTATCACGAGTCACGAGGACGGACGAACAAGCAGTCTGTGACCCACTCGACGATGACAACACACTCGCACCTCCTTGAAAGCGAAGCGCCAGAAGATGACGAAGCTCGGCGATGGTGCGGTCACGTGGGTCTGGATCACTGCTGCTCGCTGGTGAGGATGCAGGAACAGCTGCAGTCGTAGTCGCCGCGCGTCCAGAGGAGTGTGCGGTCGACGTGCCGGACGCGGTGCGAGCAGCATGGGCAGCCTAAAGTCCGCAAGTGATGTGCTCCCAGTCGAGCGGCTGCTGGCACTCGGTATAGCGATGGGCACCTCCACAGTTGTAGCAGTGCATGGAATGGCCACTGCTACCACTGGATGACGACTGCTGCTGACCCGATCCACGCTTCCTATGATTCTTCTTCCCCTGGACAGCTGTTGCAACGCCGTGCGTGTGCGTGGGTGTAGACGGGGTCGAAGAGGAGGAGGAAGATGAGGTCGTGATGGAGGAAGGTGAGGGTGACTGCAGGAGGGAAGATGGTGGTGAGGCGAGGACTGCTGCAGCGAGGGAAGTCTCCTGATGTGCTACTACTGCCTCGCGGGCCGATGTCACCTGGAGGAAAAGCTGATGGGCCCACGGGAGCAGCTGTAGGGTGGCTGAGAAAGGCTCGAGAGCAGCGTCGCTGTACCGTGTGACTATGTCGGTGTACTCCGGGCGAACTCCGAGCATGATCGTCCGAAGCGCCCACAGCTGTGTCCCCCCTGGGGTCCCCAGGCGCGTGTAGATACGCATGGCGCGTCGCCAGTAATCCGCTGCAGGCTCCGCTGGTCCCTGACGGAGAGAGTGGAAAGCACGAATGTGTGACGCACGCGTGGCGTGCGTCTCTGCGGCCAGTAGGGATAACGCCAGATCCCAGCCTCCACGAGGATCAGCTCCGGTGCATGTGCTAGCCTCGCCGAGGAATGGACGGAAGTCAACGACAGTCTCGCGTGGCATGGCGTAGAGAAGCCCTCGCATGGCCCGGGCTGCTGTCAGCACCTGTGCTGGATCTGTCGACTGGTATGGGCTGTGGTAGTAAGGCCACACTCCCTCAGAAGTGGCCCACACCTGAAACAAGATCTCCCAGCAGTCAAATCCATCCTTGCTGATATACCGTGGAGGTGGTGCCTCAAAGTCCTTTGGCTGCCGCTCCGTGGGGAGAGCAGCCGCAGGCTGAGGAGAGCGAGTGACGAGAAAAACTCCTGGAAGGGGATGATCACTGGGGAAGTCAGGTGACGATCGTATCTGGGACACGGGTGGAGGTTGGATACCCGTCTGCAGCTGACGGAGTCGCTCTTGTAGAAGACGAATCTCCCGCTCCTGGGAGTCATCCTCAAAGCCGGGCATGAATGGCTCGTCATCAAGGAGGTCCACAGGTGGTGGGGAGACCACACCAGGAGGTGAAGCAGGCGGGGCACCTGTCACGGGCACCTAAGCCGAGTGCTGGGTGGAGGCCGCAACGCCGGCAGCTCCCTCAGAAATTCGCGGAGGAGCCGTGGACTGAGCGCGCAGGAGCTCAGTCAGTGTGCGGATAGCGTCAGTCTGCTCTCGCTGCAGACGACGCATCTCCTCTTGCTGGCTGCGCAGGTCCTCAATGGCCTCCGAGCGAGGGCTCAATACCCCTGAAGAAGAGGAGGAGGGATCACCTGGTCCCTTGTCCTTGTCGTCGGGCGAACTCATGTCGTCGCTCACTATGGGACGACAGATCAAGTTTGTCGGATTTCAAAACCGACTGCGTTTCTCGGGGATTTGAAATGCTGGCAACTTTTGATTTTTCGGTTGAAAATTTGGCTAAGTGTCATGCTGACGTCAGCAAGTGGTTGCTGATGTCAGCACGACCTGATGACGTCAGCAACCAACAATGCTGACGTCAGCTCGTCCCTTCCTTTTTTTTTTCTTGTCACGGTTCTGCCGCTGCACGGTGGTGCGCGGCAGCTCCGCGGAAGCTGCACAGCAGCTTCCGCCCAGCTGCTGCTGCAGCTGTGCTGTCAGCTACAGCAGCAGCTGCGTAGCTGCGTGTGTAGTGGTGGCAGCGGCGGCTGTGCTGCTGCTGTGCGCTGCAGCTGCTACAGGCTGCCGCCGCCGCGCGCTGCTGCTGGCTGCCACCGCCGCGCGGTGCTACTGCTGCCACTGCTGCGCTGCTGCTGCCGCCGCGAATGCCGCTGCTGTTGCTGTGCCGCTGCCGCTGCTGCACTGCTGCTGCCGACGCCGCTGCTGCGCTGCTGCTGCCGCCGCGGCTGCCACGCTGCTGTGGCGGCCGCTGCTGCTGCGCTGCTGCTTCGCGGCTGCCGCCGTCGCCTCTGGTGCTGCTGCTCTGCTGCTGCGGCTGTGAGGGGGGAGGAAGTGGCGGCTGCACGCGCCGTAGCCGCCACACACCTCTGCGTGGCGGTACGCGCTGCTGCTGCTGCCTCAGTAGCTGCGATCTCACGTGGTGGGTGCGCGGACGGCGAACGGCCGTCTCCAACGCGTCCCAGAAGATCTACTGCAGCGGTGACTCTCACTGCTGCTGCTCTGCTGCGTCTCTGCTGCGCAGCTCAGTGAGAACAATCTCACTGGTTTGATACCATGAGAAAGTGCGTAGAAGCTTCCTAGCAGCACAGCCGCTGACCGGGCGTCAGTGCCTAGTCAGACGGTGACGACAGTCACAGGTCGTACACGGAATGGCAAGGGTTTGGCTAGGAGACACAAGTCAAAGTGTCAGAATGCTTCAATATAGCATATGCAGAGAGAGATGACAACTGACAGGTCCAGGGCATAAATACCTGCCGCGGCGCACGGCGGGTGTCGCACGCGGCAGTCCAAGAGCTGTCTTAAAACCGGCCCAAAACCACTGTTTTGGCCGTAACTATGCGCACACATGTCAGAATCCTACGCCGTCTGAACCTAGACGTGTTGAATCAAAAGACGCACGCAACGACTGGTCACATGCATGCATCCATTGACTGATAGCGAGTATAAAATGCAAAAACATGCAAATGGGCCTCATGCCCTGTCCGCCGAAAGGCGCCTGCAAGACGTAGAAGGCACAGCAAGGAGTACCGGTGACATCTGGGGCTCTGGAACAGTGGTCGGTCAGCTCCAGACGGGTAGTCCGCCGCCTGTCGTCACGCCGATGTCACCAGGGCCGCCTGCCTCAGGGATCTGCACGAGTATGGACACGGCCGAGTGGTCACAGTAAACTGTACAGGAACGGCACAAAGCACAACAGGTAGTAGATATCGATGAGGTGATCGCTGTCTTGGAGGTTGTTGCTAGGCTCCCAGCTGTAATGCGCGGCGTCATAGCCGTGCCACTTCGCGAGATATTCCATCCTCTTGCCTCTTCGTCCATGTCCGAGGATGTACTCGATGACGTACTCTGTGTCTTTGTCCACTTGAACGGGAGGTGGAGAAGGAATATCTTGTTGTGATGTTGTCAGTCATACACAGTTGTACAGTTGGTTGTGACCACTCGGCCGTGTCCATGCTCGTGCAGATCCTTGAGGCGGACCCAGCTGGAGACAGAGTTCCTTGAGGTGATGCTCCACCCGCTGGAGGCAGCCTGGCAGCCTACCCATTGTACCAGAGGGCTCCCACAGCCCATGGACTAGGTTTGGAGGTCTTCAGGATTTTCTTGGTGGACAGCCCTGCCAGGCTGATTTACATGTTTGTTTTCGTACAATCTCCGGTTGTTCCCGGACGTAGGCGTGTGACCAGTCGTTGTGTCTGTCTTTTCGTCGTGCATGCGTAGGATCAGACGGCGCTCCGTTTGGATTGTGCGCAGAATTATGGCCAAAACAGTGGTTTTGGGCCGGTTCAGGTTTGACAGGCACCGCCGTGTGCGCCACCCGTCGTGAGCCACGGCGGCTATTTATGCTGTGGACCTGTCATTTGTTATCTCTCTCTGCATTTACTTCAGTTGAAGCTTGAGATACAAGTGCACGTGTCTCTCCCTACCCTTGCTGTCCCTTGCATGACCTGTGTGTCAACCAGCCAGACCTGTGCTGTCAGGCTAGCAAGCAGAAAGGCTAGGAAGCTTCCTGGAATCTTCTCATGGTATCAGAGCAGGCGAGCCAGTGCTCGTCGTGTTGCGCAGCAGAGACGCAGCAGCTGCAGCAGCAGTGAGCAGCAGCAGTGGGAGCAGCCCACAGCAGCAGCAGCAGGTCCTGGTTGGACCCATCACCACTCTGAGTCGCTTGAAGCGACAAGAGCACGCAGCGACGCATATGCCATCATCCTGATGCGTGAGAAACCGCAACGGCAGGTTCGTGCTGCAGCGGCAGCGTGCCACAACGGCTTGAGGCCGTTGGAGCCCTTGCGCGCAGCAGCAGCCGGTCCGAGGCCGCCCGTGTGGCGACTTGGAGCCGCAAACCGGGCGAGCAACAGCACCATCAGCGAGCAACAGCAGCAGCGGCNCGTGCAGCTTCCTGGAAGCCGCACGGACGTGGAGGAGCCGCAGACGCAAATCGCGTCAGCCGCCATCCTCTCTTCACCCGCCTGTGCCGGACTCAAATAGCCACCAAAAGTTGCGCGCTATGGCTCGTTGGAAAGCTTAGATCTCAAGCTTTCCATCGCGCCCTTCCTCGCCTCATTTGGAGCTTTGTAGCCTCCAGCATTCACCGTTCCGCATCACTGATTTGAATTTTTTATTTTTTCGGCCTGAGCACAAAATCAGGTCGTTTTGGCCCTTTTCCCCACCTTTTGAAGACGAAAATTTCACCATTGTCTTCAGCATCCTCAGACGCCTCTGTGGTCCAAATTTCGCTTCATTTGGACAACCTTCAATTTTTAGTGGTGAAATTTTAAATTTTTAAATTTTCAGCACTTCGCCGATTTTTTGGTCAGAAGGTCGACTTTTGCCACCGTCCTAAATCGGCGAGAAACGCTGACGGTTCTGCGTTCGGACGACTTTCGCACCGCCTCAGCATGGAGCCGAGCAGCTCCAAGGGCAAGGAGCTGGAGGACACCGTCACGAGCGGGGGCCGCAGCCCACGCTCAAAGGCGATTGACTTCCTGTTGGTGGAGCAGTCGTCACTCCGCCAGCGCCAAGATGAGCAGTCAGCTACGCTGCGACAGATCCGCGATGCCTTGGTCTCTCTGTCTGGGACACCGGGACATCAGCCCAGGAGAGAGAGAGAG
>SZWC01000470.1:344256-362186 GCA_023375785.1 Penium margaritaceum
GACCTCATCGCTACACTGAGTGTCAGCAGGAGCTGGACTGGGCGAGGATCACCCGCGGTCTTCAGGCAGCCCACGAGGAGCGGATCCGCACTGGAGCAGCAGCCCGTGCCGCAGCGACCTCGGGGGCAGCACCGGCGGCAGATCCTCCGCCATCCGGGGGGAGTACCACGCCGGACCCGAGGGACCAGACCATCGCGGAGCTACGTCGACTGCTGGCACTTTGCTCACAAGGAGGTGCGAGTGTGCTGTCACAGCCGAGTGGTCCACAGACTGAATTTCCATCTGTGTTTGTGGCACGTGGTCGTACTTGTGGGGGGGCTGCGTCGCCTGGTGAGGATGAGTCTGACAGCACAGAGTGGTTGGATGAGTCGCATCGTCGTGCATTGTCCCGCTGTCCTGCCACACCTGCTGAGCGTCCAGCAGAGGCAGCGTGCTCCGTTGCTCATTGTACCGTGACCACCACAGGTCGTGAGGCGAGTGGCCACTGGATCATTGACTCAGGGGCCACTCACCACATGACCTGCGACAGTACCGCCTTTGTCGTGCTTGGTCCTGTTGGGTCTGTTCGGTCAGTGCGAACAGGTTCTGGGCAGTCACTACCTGTTCAGGGGACAGGGGTCGTACGGTTCGATGGTCCGTCTGGTCCCGTGTATCTTTCTGACATGCTTTTCGTGCCTGATCTCGAGCTCAGCCTGCTCTCTGTCCGCGCCTGTACGAGGATGGATCTCTCTGTTCACCACTCCATTGATGATGCCACAATCACTGTACTTGATACTTCCACGGTTGTGTTGCGTGCCTCTGTTGTGGATGACCTGTATTGCATCGTGCGCTGCTCTACTCCTGACTCTTCCCCTTGCTCATCTGCCCGCGTCTTTGTCACGGGGGTGTTGTCTCCTGACCACCAGCGCCTGTTACATCGGCGCCTGTGTCATGTGAGCACGGACACTGTGTCCAGGCTCATTCGTACACAGCCCGCTCTCGGTCTTGACGCGGCTTCCTTCGAGAAGCCACCCAAGACCGACTGTCTGTTCTGCGCTCAAGGCAAGATGCATCGATGCACCTACCCTGCCTCCGTCACTCGCACGCAGCGTCCCCTGGAGCTTGTCCACTCGGACCTCCTCGGACCTCTCCCTGTCGAGTCTGTTGCTGACCGTGGTCGGTATGTTCTTACCCTCACGGATGACTTCACCCGCATGCGGTGGGTCTACTGCCTCCGCCACAAGAGTGATGCCGCTCTAGCCGTGCGCTTGTGGCTCGTGATGGCCGAGCGTCAATCTCGTCACTCCCTCCACACCTTCCGCTCTGACCGCGGCGGTGAGTATCTCGGTGAGCTGACCACTCACTTCGCCGAGCTTGGTATCTGTCACCAGCTCTCGGCCCCTTCTACGCCATAGCAGAACGGTGTGTCCGAGCGCTGGAACCGCACCATGGTGGATGCGGTTCACGCCATGCATGCTGAGTGCGGTCCCCCGGAGTCCTTCGCCTTCGAGGGCTTCGCCTACATGACGTGGGTCTTGAACTGCCTCCCGCATGGTCCCTTGCCGGACCACGTCACGCCGTATGAGCTGTGGTTTCGCGTCCGGGGTTCCTTGGCCTGTGTCTGGTACACCGAGGACCAGCAGGGGTCCAAGGTCTCTCCGCGCGGCCGGATGTGTGCCTTCCTCGGTGTCTCCTCGCGCTCCAAAGCGTGGCGTTTCTGGGATACGGGTCGCCACCGCATCGTTGAGTTGCGCGGTGCGCTGTTTTTTGAGGCACTGTCGTACCGCGACCTGTCTACCATTCTCACCTAGGCAGCGTCTCACGTTCCCACCTGTGAGGCCTCCCGTCGGATGGGGGAGTCTACCCCACAGGGTGAGTCCGTCCGGGGTGCCTCCGGGGTGGGACCGTCGCTGGCCACCATTGACCCGACCATCATTGCTGTCGGGCCTGTAGTCTCTACGCCTGCCCCGCTTGCGCCCGCCACGACTGTCTTGCTGCGCCTGCCGCGCCTGCCTCACCCGCGCCTACCGCGACTGCCTTGCCCGCGCCTGCCGCGACTACCTCGCCCGCACCTGCAGCGCCTGCTTCGTCCGCACCTGCAGCGCCTGCTTCGCACGCACCTGCAGCGCCTGCTTTGCCCGCACCTGCAGCGCCTGCTTCGCCCGCACCTGCAGCGCCTGCTTCGCCTGCCGGGGCTGCACCTGCCGCCTCTTCGCCTGTAGCGCCTGCCTCACCCGCGCCCGCCGCGACTGTCTCGCCCGTGCCTGACGCAACCGTCTCGTCCGTGCCTGTAGCGCCTGTTTTGTCCGCGCCTGCCGCGCTTGTCTCGCCCACGCCTGCAGCGTCTCCAGAGACAGCACCTGCCCTCCCTGTGCCAGAACCATCGGTCAGCTCAGACTCGGGCTACTCCCGTGGACCAGGTGGGCGTCTCCGCCCACTGGCCTCACGAGCACCTTCGACTGCGGTTGCGCCACCCAGACGACGCACGCGCAGCGTGCACAGTGGTGACCCTGGCACAAAGGCTCTCGGCCTAAGTGTCCAAGGCACCTACACGGAGGTGCACCCAGCTTGTCCCATTGGGCNGGAGCTCCCCTTTGACGGTCCCTGATCCAGACACGTTAAAGGAGGCTCTCTCAGGAGAGGATGCTGAGCAGTGGCGGGCCGCCTGTGAGGACGAGCTCAGGGCCATCCGGGAGCACGGAGTCTTTGAGCTGGTCGACCGTCCTGAGAGACGGAAGGTCGTGCAGGCCAAGTGGGTCTTCCGCAAGAAGGTGAAGCCTGACGGCTCACTGGACCACTATAAGGCCCACTTGACTGCCAAGGGATTCTCTCAGGTTGAGGGGATCGACTTCACTGACACCTTTGTCCCTGTTGGCCGCATGACCACAGCTCGCGCGCTGCTTGGTGAGGTCGCTCACCATGACTGGGAGCTACACCAGATGGATGTGAACAATACGTTCCTCCACGGCACGTTGGAGGAGGAGATCTACATGGTCCAGCCACCTGGGTTTGAGGTCGAAGGCAACAAGGTCTGGCGCTTGCGCAAGGCCTTGTATGGCCTGAAGCAGTCGCCCCGGTGCTGGAACCAAGAGATCACTCGCACCCTCACTCAGGCCGAGTACGTCCAGAGTGATGCCGACCCGTCACTTTTCATCCGACGGACAGCCGAGCACCTCACTGCCGTTCTGGTGTATGTGGACGATCTCCTGATTCCGTCTCCTTCACTGGAGGCCGTGAAGGAGGCCAAGGCGGTCCTGCCGCCTACAGGATGAAGGACCTTGGTCCAGCGGCTGTTTTCCTAGGGATGGAGATTGAGCGTGATCGTCGTCGACGGACACTCCTCCTCCATCAGGCACGATATGCACAGGTTGTGGGGGAGCGGTTTGCTGACCTCCTTGGCGCAGTTCCCGCCGCCTCGTCACCCATCACTCGCGACGGGCAGGACGCCCTGAAGGTGACAGACCCAGCCGATCTGGCGAGACTGTGGATGTGACCCTGTACTTGCGCATCATTGGCTCACTGATGTACTTGGCCACGACCACACGTCCCGATATTGCGTTCGCTGTCAACCTACTCGCACAGTTCAGTCAGTCCCCTCGGGCTCGCGCTCTGCACGCAGCTTTGCGAGTCGTCCGGTACGTGGTCTCCACACCGTATCACGGTCTCTGCTTTCGGAGACAGTGCTCGGTTGTGGTAGATGGCTATACCGACAGCGACTGGGCATGGAGTCCTGATGGACGCAGCCGCATGGGTTACGTGTTCCTGCTTGGTGGCACCGCTGTGTCTTGGCGCAGCGGCAAGCAGTGGTGCATTGCTCGCAGCCCCTCAGAGGCTGAGTATGTTGCTCTGGGCGCTGGCGCCACTGAGGCGGTGTGGCTGCAGCGGTTGTTCGAGTGCTTGGGTCAGTCCGTGCCTACCATCATCCTCCGATGCGACAGCCAGAGTGCTCTCGCGATTGCTGAGAACTCTGGTGTGTTCCACGCACACACGAAGCACATCGCTGTCGAGTATCATTTCGTGCGCGATCTGGTGGAGCGGCAGTTGATCTCCATCGTCTGGGTGGGCACAGACTTGCAGCGCGCTGACTTCCTGACCAAGGCACTGGAACGTGGGAAGTTCCTCGGGGCTGTTCGTTCCGTCGGATTGCGATCCCTGTCCGAGAGTGGGTGATTGTCCGGGTCCCTGTTGAGCACTCTGTGTTGTACCGGCACGCGTTCTGCACGTGTATGGACATGCGTACCATCGGGTCATGGGGGAGTGTTGTGATGTTGTCAGTCATACACAATTGTACAGTTGGTTGTGACCACTCGGCCGTGTCCATGCTCGTGCAGATCCTTGAGGCGGACCCAGCTGGAGACAGAGTTCCCTGAGGTGATGCTCCACCCGCTGGAGGCAGCCTGGCAGCCTACCCAGTGTACCAGAGGGCTCCCACAGCCCACGGACTACGTTTGGAGGTCTTCAGGATTTTCTNGGAGTGTTGTGATGTTGTCAGTCATACACAATTGTACAGTTGGTTGTGACCACTCGGCCGTGTCCATGCTCGTGCAGATCCTTGAGGTGGACCCAGCTGGAGACAGAGTTCCCTGAGGTGATGCTCCACCCGCTGGAGGCAGCCTGGCAGCCTACCCATTGTACCAGAGGGCTCCCACAGCCCACGGACTACGTTTGGAGGTCTTCAGGATTTTCTCGGTGGACAGCCCTGCAAGGCTGATTTACATGTTTGTTTTCTTACACTCTCCGGCTGTTCCCGGACGTAGGCGTGTGACCAGTCGTTGTGTCTGTCTTTTTGTCGTGCATCCGTAGGATCAGACGGCGCTCCGTTTGGATGCTTCTGCGCAGAATTATGGCCAAAACAGTGGTTTTGGGCCGGTTCGGGTTTGACAGGCACCGCCGTGTGCGCCACTCGCCGTGAGCCACGGCGGCTATTTATGCTGTGGACCTGTCATTTGTTATCTCTCTCTGCATTTACTTCAGTTGAAGCTTGAGAAACAAGTGCACGTGTCTCTCCCTAACCTTGCTGTCCCTTGCATGACCTGTGTGTCAACCAGCCAGACCTGTGCTGTCAGGCTAGCAAGCAGAAAGGCTAGGAAGCTTCCTGGAATCTTCTCACATCTCTGCTAGGGAAGTTCTCTCTTGGGTATCTTGTTGTGATTTGTAACGTTCCAGTCGACTTACATAGTTTGCTGTAAAGAAGATGCGTGGAAGTTTCCTAGCGACAGCCGCCGACTAGGCGTCAGTGCCTGGTCAGACGGTGACGACAGTTACAAGTCGTGCACACAACGGCAAGGGTCTGGCTAGGAGAAACAAGGCAAAGTGTAATAATGCTTGAATAGCATTTGCATAGAGAAATGACAAATGACAGGTCCATGGCATAAGTACCTGCAGCGGCGCACGGCGGGTGTCGCACGCGGCAGTGCAAGATCTGTCGTAAAACCGACTCAAAACCACTGTTTTGCCTATAACTCTGCGCAGACATATCAGGACGCTACGCCCTCTGAACCTAGACGTGCAGAATCAAAAGCCGACTGCTACAACTGGTCACATGCATGCATCCGGCATCAAACGGTGGACACAAAATACCAAAACATGCAAACCGGGCCCATGGCCAGTCCACCGATAAACTCCTGTGTGTTGCAGAAAAACTGCAGGAGGTCCCGGGTAGCGTCCAGAGCTTTGGAACAGTCGTTGGTCAACTCCAAACTGGTGTTCTGCCACCACATGATGCACAGGTGCCACCAGGGTCCGCATCAAGGATCTGCATGAGTATGGATACGGCCGAGTGGTCACAGTAAACTCTACAAGTCGACCGGAACGTCACAAATCACAACACTACCCCATGACCCGATAGTACGCATGTCCATACGCGTGTAATACTGAAACGAGTACAACAGCTATTACACCGACAAATGTGACACGGACACAGTCACACCCCACGCTCAACCACTTTGAGGCAAAGGACGAAGGCCAAAAAAATGAATGGCCACCAGGAACTTTCCGCGTGCTATTGCCTTTGTCAATAAGTCACGCTGCATGTTAGTGCCAACAACTCAAATGACGGAGATCACGTGTCACTCCACGAGATCACGCAGAAAGTAATGCTCAACCGCAATGCGCTTCGTGCGAAAATGGAAGACACCAATATTCTCCGCAATGGCAAGAGCACTCTGGTTGTCGCAACGAAGCACAATAGCGGGTGCTGACTGGCCAAGCTCAAGAAACAGGCGCTGAAGCCGTACCGCCTCAACAGTCACTGCACCTAGAGCAACGCACTCCGGCTCTGATGAGCTACGTGCAATGCAACCTCGCTTCCTGCTCCGCTAGGAAATAGCGGTCCCACCGAGCAGGAAGACGTAAACTTTGCGGATGCGTCCATCTGGGCTCGAGGCCCAGTCGCTATCGGTGTAGCCGTCAAGGACCACCAAACACTGCCGGCGAAAGAAGAGTCCGAGGTTTGGTGTGGAGACAACGTACCGTACCACTCGCACAGCCATGTGAAGGGCTCTAAGCGTGGGGCCTGCAAAAATAGGGCAAGAAGGTCAACGACAAATGCGATGACAAGACGTGTTGTAGTGGCCAAGTACATTAGAGATCCGATGACACGGAGGTACAGGGTTACATCCACTGTCTCCCCCAGCTGTTTGGGATTGTCCACCTTCAAGGCATCCTGCCCGTCAGGCATGAGAGGTGTGGGAGCCGTGGGCACTATACCAAGAAGGTCGCTGAAGCACTCCTCGACAACACGTGTGTATCGGGCCTGATGCAGCAGTAGAGTACGACGTCTGCGGTCTCGCACCATCTCCATGCCAAGAAACACCGCTGCAGGACGAAGATCCTTCATCCTGTAAGCACTCTGGAGGACAGCCTTGGCCTCCTTCACGGACTCGAGTGAAGGAGACGCGATCAAAAGGTCTTCGACATAGTCGAGGATGGCGGTGAATCGCTCAGGCGTCCTTCGGATAAAGAGAGAGGGATTTGCCTTGCTCTGTACATATCCCGCACGAGTCAGGGTGCGAGTGATCTCTTGGTTCCAACGCCAAGGAGACTAATTGAGGCCGTACAAGGACTTGCACAAGCGCCAGACCTTGTCACCGTCCTCAAAGCCGGGTAGCTGAGCCACGTAAATCTCATCATCTAGAGAGCCATGGAGGAACGCATTGTTCAAATCCATCTGGTGCAGTTCCCACTCATGTTGAGCCACTACATCGAACAGAGCTCGAGCTGAGGTCATGCGACCGACAGGGGTAAAGGTGTCAATGTAATCAATGCCCTCAATTTGAGAGTACCCCTTTACAACCAAGCTAACCTTGTGGCGTTCCAGTGAGCCATCCGGCTTCACTTTCTTGCGAAAGACCTACTTAACCTGAATAGCCTTCCTGCCAGGTGGAAGGTCAACTAGCTCGTAAACTCCATACTCTCGGATGGCGCAAAGCTCATCCTTGCAGGTAGCATGCAAAGCGTCAGCATCCTCTGACGAGAGAGCTTCCCTCAGTGTGCCCAGATCAGGCGCCATAGAGGGAGAGCTATGTGTCGCAAGAGCGCAAGCCTCAGTGCTAGGTCTGACGACCACAACATCGGCTGCTACATCACAAGAGATGTGAAACTCGCGAGTGATGAGGTCGTGCCCTATGAGACACGCTGGATGTACATCTGTATGCTCAGTGTGGACACTCAGGCCTAGGGCCTTTGCGTCGCGATCACCACTCGCGATGCTGCGAGCGGAGCACCTTGGTGCGGGACCAGACACTTGCTGAGCTCCAGAGTCCAATGGTCGAAGACGACCGCCATGCTCACGGGAGTAACTCGGGCTCGAGGGGCGCACCTCAGGCTCAGGAACGGATGCAATCACAGCTTGGGAAGGCTGAGGCAAGGGAGCTGGTGATGCCATGCGAGGAGATGCGGGTTTGGGCAACACGTGACTCGGTGTGACAGTAGGAGCAGGTGAGGCAGGTCCACGCACATAGGCAGGACTGCCGGCGGATACAGGTACGGTTGTAGTAGTACGCACATGTACAGAATCATGGGTACCCGTGGGGTGCGAGGAGACAGGGGTAGAAGCTGACGGTGCTGGAGAGATCTCTGGACCGACAGCCATGATCATTGGGTCATTAAGAGACGGAGAAGTGGAGGGAGCTCGAACGGACACATCAGCCTGGCGATCGGTGCTCGTAGGCGCAGAATCCCCCATCCGTCGAGAAATCTCACACATGTAACGTGTGTGACGGACAGCGACGTGATCCAAGTCAGATCATGATAGGTGAGGGACTCAAAGAGGAGCGCGTTGCGGGACTCAACAATGCAACGACAAGCAGGTTCCCAAAAATGCCATGCTTTCGACTGCGGGGAGATATCGACGAAGGCACACAAGCGACCCCGCGGTGAGACCTTGGACCCCTGCTGGTCCTCGGTGTACCACACAAAAGCCAAGGATCCCCAGACGCGAGCGAGGTGCAAATCAGCACGATGGCCAAACCAGAACTCATATGGTGTGACGTGAACCGGAAGAGGACCGTGCGAGAGGCGGTTCCAGACCCAAGTCATGTCGGCGAAGCCTTCAAAAGCGAAGGACTCCGGAAGACCGCACTCAGACCGCATAGCGCGAACCGCATCCTCCATGGTGTGGTTCCAGTGCTCAGAAACACCATTCTGCTGAGGAGTAGCAGGAGCGGAGACCTGGTGAAAAATCCTGTGCTCGGCAAAGAAGTTGTCCATCTCGCCAAGAAACTTGCCTGCGCGATCCGAGCGGAAGGTGTGTAGCGTGTGGCCGGACTGACGCTCAGCCATCACTAGCTAGTGGCCAGCCGCGAGAGCAGCATCACTCTTTTGGCGAAGGCTGTAGACCCACCGCATCCGGGTGAAGTCATCAGTCAGGGTCAGGTCGTATCGCCCCCGATCAGACAGAGACTCGACAGGTAGGGGACCAAAAAGTGTCACAAATCGTGCACACAACGGCAAGGGTCCGGCTAGGAGAAACAAGGCAAAGTGTTAGAATGCTTCAATAGCATTTGCAGAGAGAAATGACGAATAACAGGTCCATGGCATAAGTACCTGCAGCAGTGCACGGCGGGTGTTGCACACAGCAGTGCAAGATCTGTCCTAAAACCGCCCCAAAACCGGTGTTTAGGCCGTAACTCTGCGCAGACATATTAGAACGCTATGCCGTCTGAACCTAGACGTGCAAAATCAAAAACTGGATGCTACGACTGGTCACATGCATGCATCCGGCATCAAACGGTGGACACACAATACAAAAACATGCAAATCGGGCCCACGACCAGTCAACCGATGAACTCCTGTGTGCTGAAGAAAAACTGCAGGAGGTCCCGGGTAGCATCCAGAGCTCTGGAACCGTTGTCGGTCAGCTCGAGGCTGGTAGTCTGCCACCACATGACGCACTGATGCTACAAGGGTCTGCATCACGGATCTGCACGAGTATGGACACAGCCGAGTGGTCATAGTAAACTGTACAGGTCGACCGGAACGTCACAAATCACAACAACTATGACCACTCGGACGTGTACATACTCATGCAGATCCCTAGTGAGGGTCTCGTGGTGCCGATGCGTTGTCTGGTGGTGGACTACAAGCTTGTAGCTGACCGACGATTGCTCTACAGCTTGAGACGTTGCCCCGGACCTCCTGTAGTTTTTCTACAACTTGCAAGAGTTTATTGGTAGACTGGTCGTGGGCCCGATTTGTATGTTTTTGCATTATGTGTCCACCGTCTGATGCCAGATGCATGCATGTGACCAGTCGTCATGTCCAGGTTGTGATCTTGCACGTCTAGGTTTAGACGGTGTAGCGTTCCGACATGTCTGCGCAGAGTTGTGGCCAAAGCGGTGGTTTTGGGCCGGATGTAGGACAGATCGTGTGCTAAGGCGTGCGACACGCGTTGTGCGCCACGGCAGGTACTTATGCCTTGAACCTGCCATTTTTCATTTCTCTCTACAAATGCTATTGAAGCATTTTGACATTTTGCCTTGTGTCTCCTAGCCAAATCCTTGCCGTTGTGTGCACGACTTGTGACTGTCGTCATCGTCTTACCAGGCACTGACGCTTAGTCAACGGCTGTGTTGCGAGGAAGCTTCCATGCATATTCTCATGGTATCAGACCGGTGAGACGCTTCTTGCCGAGGTGCACAGCACAGACACAGCATAGCAGCAGCACCGAGCGTCACCACTGTTGCCGATCCATAGGGACTTGCTGACGACACCCGACTGCCGACGACGTCACCCACGTGAGAGTACACTAGCAGCAACTGCCAGTAGTAGCAAGTGACACCTGCAGCAGGCGACAACCACTAGTGGCTGCTGGCATTGGCGCTAGCAGCGGCGACAGCAGGCCACAGCCACGGCAGGCGGCGGCTGGCTGGCAACAGCTGCAACAGCCCGCGGTAGCAGTATCGCGCAGCAGCCCGAGGTAGCAGTAGCACGCAACAGTAGCAGCACACAACAAGAGCAGCGCGTAGCACTGCTGCACAACGGCTGCGGCAACGACGGGCAGTAGCAGCGTGCAGCAGCAGCAACATTGAGTAGCAGCAGCAGCAGCAACAACATACACTGCTCTGTTGCTTAATGTGCAACAGTGCAGCGCGGCTACTGCGGAGAAGCCGCCCCTTAAGCAACAGAGCAACAACCGCGAGAATTGTAAGAAAAAAGGGGGGGGGATGGAGGGGAGCTGATGTCAGCCTTTTTCTTGCTAACATTATTAGGCCATGGTGATGTCAACAACCACATACTGACGTCAGCACTTTCCTTAGTCAAATTTTTGGTTGAAGAGTCAAAAGCTGCTAGCGAATCAACTCATCGAGAAACGCTCACGTTTCTGCAACCTGACCAAGTTGACATCTCGGCCCATAATGAGCAATGACATGGCTCCGTCTTGGGATAAGGGAAAGAGGATTATAAATCCCTCTTCTTCCTCCTCAGGGGTCATGAGCCCACGCTTGGAGGCTATTGAGGACTGTGGAGCTAGCAGGATGAGATGTGTTGCATACAACAGGAGCAGATCAACGCGATCCGTACACTCATTGAGCTTCTTTGGGA
Source organism: Penium margaritaceum (assembly GCA_023375785.1). NCBI lineage: Eukaryota > Viridiplantae > Streptophyta > Zygnematophyceae > Desmidiales > Peniaceae > Penium > Penium margaritaceum. The sequence goes on from SZWC01000470.1 coordinate 355,279, forward strand.
TCAGTCCACGGCCGCACGGCAGACCTCTAAGGAAGCTGCCGGTGTCGCACCCTCTACACATCAGTCAGCTCGAGCACCGAAGATAGGAGCTGGATGCCACCCGCCACCTTTTGATCCTTGGGATGAGGATCTAAACATGCCAAGCATGCAAGACGACTCCCCCGAACGTGAGGTTTGTGTGCTTTAAGAGCATCTCCGCTAGCTCCAGACGAGCTCTCGGCCCCCACACACATCTTGTTTTCTCGAGATTGGATCATCGCCTGACCTCCACCCGAGCAACTTTCCTCTTCCTGGCGTCTTCTCCATCCCTCGTCCTTCTCAGCCTATGGTTGCCCTCCCTGTGGAGCGGCAACCCAAGGACTTTGAGACACTGCCCCCACAGTATGTGAGCGAGGACGGTTTTGACTGCTGGGAGATCCTTTCTCAGGTTTGGGCCACTTCAGAGGGAGTGTGGCCCTACTACCACAGTTTGTATCAGACTACGGTTAGAGAACTGGTGCTCACAAAGGCTAGGGCAATGCGCGAACTTCTTTACGCCATGCCGCGCAAGACCGTCGTCGACTTTTGCTTGTTCCTTAGCTAGGCCGGCACACGCACCGGCGCCGATCCACGCGAGGGCTGGGACCTGGCATTATCTCTGCTTGCTGTAGAGACACGCACCACCGGCACCGCTAACATTCATGTCTTTCACTCCCTTCGTCAGGGGCCTGCCAAGCCTGCAGCCGACTACTGGCGATGCGCCATGTGCACCTACACGCGCAGTGGGACCTCAGGAGGTACACAGATGTTGGCGCTCTGCACGATCATGCTCGGAGTTTGATTTGAGCACAGAGACATCTTCATGAGGTACATCAACGTCGTGCTTGAGCCTTCTTTTGCCTCACAGTAGCATCTTCCCTAAGTGCACCAGCTCTTCCTCCAAATGACTTCCACGCGTGAGGCAAGCGTGCTCATCAAGAGACTCCCCTTGCTACAATAGTTATCCCATCACCACCTACGCCCCTCTTGCAGTCTCCTCCATCCTCTGTCACGTCGTCCTCTTCCTCTTCCACCCTGATTACACCAACTTAGACACAGGGTGTCGCCGAAAAAACACAAGGGAAGAAGGGGAGACGGAGACGTAGCTCGTGCCAGTAGCAGTCATAGCAATAGCCGTCATCGGGCAATAGCAGTGGACACTCCATTCATTGCTACAACTGTAAAGGCGCTCATCACTACACCGAGTGCCAGCAGCCGCTCGACTAGGCGCGGACTACTTGCGAGCTTCAAGCTGCACTCGCACAACTGTCTACGTCAGGCAGCACATCCTCCAAGCGTGCGGCCACCATGACCGCAGCAGTTCCCGCATCACCATCGGTGAGCAGCGGCAACCCGGACCCACGTGACTGCACCATTCTTGAGCTCTGACACCTTTCAACGCTTCAATTTTTGGGAGGTGTGAGTGTGTTGTCACAACTGGGTGGTTCACAGACTGTTTGTTTGACTCGTGTGGGTAGGCACGGCCGGCATGTGATGACGATCGATGTGACCATACCGATTGGATTCATGAGTATCACCTTTGTGCCCTTCGTCGTTCCTCTCCACCTGCTGCCCAGCGCCCGTCGGAGACTGAGTGTTCCATTGCCCGTTGTACAAAGACTTCCTCCAGTTATGATTCTGGTGGCACTTGGATCATCGGTTCCAGTGCCACTCATCACATGACTTGTCGTCAGAGTGATTTTGTTGTTCTCAGCCCTGTTGCATCTGTTCATTCCGTTCGCACGGGCTCTGGTCAGTCCTTGCCGGTCCAGGGTGTTGGGGTTGTGTGCGTCGATGGTCCGTCTGGATGACTATGATTGCTATTGACACTCATAGCGTTGTTCTTCGTGCCTCTGTTGTGGATGACCTATATCGTGTCTCCCGGACTTCTCCTCCTTGCTCCCCCTCCCCTTTAGATCATTTTTTTATCACTGGCGTTATGTCTCCTGAGCACTAGCGATTGCTTCATGAACGTACGTGTCATGTAGGCTCTGACACTGTATCAAAGCTCATTCAGACGCAACCCGCCCTCATTCTTGACGCGGCTTCTTTCGAGAAGTCGCCCAAGACCGATTGTCTATTCTGTGCTCAGGGTAAGATGCATCATTGCAGATATCCAGACTCCCGTTCTTGCGCACTTTACCCTCTCAAGTTAGTCCATGGGGACCTTCTTGGTCCTCTTTCTCTCGAGTCTCTATCCGATTGGTGTCGATACGTCTTGACCTTGACTGATGACTTCACCCGGATGCGGTGGGTGTACAGACTACGCCAGAAGAGTGACGCCACTCTTGCGGCTCGCCTCTGGGTAGTGAAGGCTAAGTATTTGTCCCGCCACATGTTGCATACCTTCCGTTTGGATCGTGCCGGCAAGTTTCTTGGAGAGATGGACAGCTATTTCACAGAGCACGGGATTTTTCACCAGGTCTCCGCTCCTGCTACTCCTCAGTAGATGGGTGTTTCCGAGCGCTGGAATCACACCATGGCGGATGCCGTTTACGCTATGCGGTCCAAGTGCGGTCTCCGGGAACTTGGGTTTGGAACCGCCTCAGGCACGGTCCCCTTCTAGACCACATCACACCGTATGAGCTCTGGTTTGACCAAAGTGCTGACCTACGCCTTGCTCGCGTTTGGGGATCCTTGGATTCTGGGCGATACACTGAGGACCAACAGGGGTCCAAGGTCTAACCGCGAGGTCACTTGTGCACCTTAGTAGGCATCTCCCTATGGTCGAAGGCCTGGCGCTTTTGAGATCCTGTTCGTCATTGCATCGTTGAGTCACGTGACACGCTCTTCTTTGGGTCTCTCACCTACCGTGATCTGACATCAATCAAGTTGCTGTCCATCATGCATGTTCATACGTGTGAGGTTTCTCGATTGATGGGGGAGTTTTGCGCCTGCGAGCACCCCTCGCCAGGCTGATGTGTCCGTTCCAGCTCCTTCCACTTCTCGGTCTCCGGCTCTTGATGATCCAGCGATCATTGCCGTCGGCCCAGAGACCTCTCCAGCATAGCCGACTTCTACCCTTTCTCCCTTGCATCCTACAGATACTGTACCTATGCAAAATTCTATGACGGTTCCTGCGTTCGTCGGTACTCCTACCTCTGTACGTGGTCCTACCTCACCTGCTCTTACTGTCACACCTAGTCCCGTATCTCCCACACACTCATCTCCTCGCACCGCATCACCGGCACCTTTGCCTCAGCCCTCACCAGCTGTGGTTGTGCCTGTCCCTGAGCCTTAGGTGCGCCCCTCGAACCAAGGTTACTCACGTGAGCCTGGCGGTCGTCTTCGACCATTAGACTCTAGAGTCCAGCGAGTGTCGGGTTTGCACCCAGGCGCTCCACTCGCAGCATTGCGAGTGGTGATCCTGGCACAAAGGCCCTAAGCCTGAGTGTCCGCACTGAGCACACAGAGGTACATCCAGCGTGCCCCATAGGGCATGATCTTGTCACTTGCGGGTTTCATATCACTTGTGATGCAGCAGCTGATCTTGTGGTCGTCAGACCTAGCACTGATGCATGTCCTCTTACCACTCACAGCTCTCCCTCTATGGCACCTAACCCGGGCACAATGAGGGAAGCTCTCTCATCACAGGATGATGATGCTTGGCGTGCTGCCTGCGAGGATGAGCTTCAAGCCATCCGAGAGCACTGAGTTTACGAGCTAGTCGACCTTCCACCTGGGAGGAAGGCTATTCAGGTCAAGTGGGTCTTTCGCAAGAAAGGGAAGCTGGATGGCTCACTAGAACACCACAAGGCTTGCTTGGTCGTCAAGGGGTACTCTCAGATCGAGGGCATCGATTACAATAACACCTTTGCCCATGCCGGCCGCATGACCTCAGCTCAAGCTCTTTTCGGTGAAGTGGCTCAACATGACTAAGAACTGCACGAGATTATTGTGAACAATGCAATCCTCCGTGTTCTTTGGATGAGGAGATTTACGTGGCTCAGTCACCTGGCTTTGATGACGGTGATGAGGTCTGGCGCTCGCGTAATTCCTTGTACGAACTCAAGCAGTCTCCTCACTATTGGAACCAGGAGATCACTAGCACACCGACTCGTGCAGGAAATGTACATAGCAAGATAGACACGTCTCTCTTTATTAGACGAACGCCTGAGCGGTTCACCACCATCCTGGTCTATGTGGACAACCTTCTGATCACGTCCTTCAATGGAGGCTGTGAAAGAGGCCAAGGCTGTCCTCCGGACTGCCTATAGGATGAAGGACCTCACTCCTGCAGTGGCGTTTCTTGTTAGGAAGATTGTGCGAGACCATAGACGCCAAACGCTACTGTTGCATTAGGTTCGATTCGCAAATGTTGTGGGGGAGCGCTTCAGCGATCACCTTGGCGTAGTACCCACGGCTTCCACACCTCTCACGCCTGACGGGCAGGATGCCCTGAAGGTGGATGATCCCACACTGCTAGGGGAGACAGTGGATATGACCGTGTACCTCTGTCTTATCTGATCTTTGATGTACCTGGCCACTACCACACGTCCTGACATCGCCTTTACCGTCAACCTCCTTGTCCAATTTTCATAGGCTCGACGCACTAGAACCCTTCATGCCACTGTGCGAGTGGTGCGGTACGTGGTCTCCACACCGTACCTCGGACTCTGCTTTCGCCGGCAGTGTTCAGTGGTCCTTGACAACTATACCGACAGTGACTGGGCTTGGAGCCCAGATGATTGCAATCGCACTGGTTACATGTCCCTGCTCGGTGGAACCACTGTGTCCTGGCACAGTGTGAGGCAGGGCTGCATTGTACGTAGCTCATCGAAAGCCGAGTATGTTGCTCTGGGTGTTGGGGCCGCTCATGCAGCATGGCTGCACCACCTGTTCCTTGAGCTGGGTCAGTCAGTACCTGCCATTGTGCTTTGTTGCGACAACCAGAGTGCTCTTGCCATTGCGGAGAACTCTGGTGTCCTTCACGCTCACACAAAGCACATTGCGATTGAGCATCACTATATGCGTGATCTGGTGGAGCAACACGTGATCTCCGTCATATGGGTTGGCACTCAAATGCAACGTGCTGACTTTTTGACGAAGGCACTAGCACGCAGAAAGATTCTAGTGGCCATTCATTCTGTTGGACTTCGCCCCTTGCCTAAGAGTGGTTGAGTGTGGGCTGTGTTTGTGTCCGTGTTACATCTGTCCTTGCACTTGTTGTACTCGTTTCAGTGCTGCATGTGTATGGACATGCGTCCCATCGGGTGATGGGGGAGTGTTGTGATTTGTGACGTTCCTGTCGACCTGTACAGTTTAGAGTGACCAGTCGGCCGTATCCATACTCGTGCAGATCCTTGATGTGGACCCCGGTGGTGCCGATGCGTTGTCTAGTAGTGGACGACCAGCTTGGAGCTGACCGACGACCGTTCCAGAGCTTTGGACGCTGCCCGGGACCTCCTGTAGTTTTTCTTCAGCACGTAGGAGTTTATTGGTGGACTGGCCGTGGGCCCGATTTGCATGTTTTGCATTGTGTGTCCACCGTCTGATGCCAGATGCATGCATATGACCAGTTGTAGCGTTCGGCTTGTGATCCTGCACATCTAGGTTCAGACGGCGTAGCGTTCAGACATGTCTGCGAATAGTTATGGCCAAAACAATGGTTTTGGGTCGGTTTTAGGACAGATTGTGTGCTGCCATGTGCGACACCCGCTGTGGGCTGCGGCAGGTACTTATGCCATGAACCTATCATTTGTCATTTCTCGCTGCAAAGTCTATTGAAGAATTCTGACACTTAGCCTTGTGTCTCCTAGCCAGACCCTTGCCGTTGTGTGCACGACTTGTGACTGTCGTCACCGTCTGACCAAGCATTGATGCCTAGTCGGTGGCTATATTGCTAGGAAGCTTCCACGCATCTTGTCATATCTGTAGTGCTCGAGTCTGCTGACATGGAACACCGGATGAACTTGCATAGTGTCGAAGAATTCGAGTTGCGCAACGACAGGGGCTTGCATGCATGCAATTGAAAACGGTCCGAACCATCGGGGTTTGAGCTTTGAACAGCCGGATCCGGGGAGCTTGATGTTCGTCGAGCGGAGGAGGACTTTATTTCCAACAGTTGAAATGTCGTCGCTGGGATGTCAATCAGGTACCCGCTTCATCGTTACTTGTGTCTTCACGAGGGTCTGGTCCTTCCTCCCACATGGTGGTGAAGTCTTGTCGTCGAACGTCGACCGTAGAAGTATTACTAGGACTGTGTAGTTCTGCTGCTTTGGCAAGAAGTTTGCCGAACACCACTTCAAATGGAGTTCTACCTGTTACGGTGGAAACTGCCGAATTCTATGCGACTTCAGGGGATGGGAGTTTTTGTGCCCTATCCGTCCCATGAGGTTCGAATAGTGTTTGAGCATTTGTTCAAGCGTATGATTTGTCCGCTCGGTTTGACGATTGATTTGACGATGGAATGCCGTTGAATGTTGAATCCTGCTTCCAAAGCGAGTCATTAGTTCGTGCCAAACAGGTCAGGTAAATCACCCGTCTCTATCGCTCGTGACGGTTCTCAATACAACGTGTAACCGCACGATGTTGTAAAGAAAGAGCCGTGTTGTTCCTTCGACGGTGACAGTGGTCGTTGTCGGGTGAAACAAGACATTTAAGAAAACCTCTCGACGACCACGAGGATGGCGTCATATCCCTCCAGTGGTTTAGGATTTAGGGTTTTGTCTTTAGGGTTTTGTCTTTAGGGTTTAAACTTTAGGGTTTAAGGTTTAGGGTTAAGGGTTTATGGTTTAGGGTTTAGGGTTTTACGGTTTAGGGTTTCGGGTTTAAGGTTAAGGGTTTAGGGTTTAGGGTTTAACCCTAACCACACATGCACACACAAACACACACACACACACACACACACACACACACACACACACACACACACACACACACACACACAC
>SZWC01000470.1:364842-416466 GCA_023375785.1 Penium margaritaceum
CACACACACACACACACACACACACACACATACACACACACACACACACACACACACACACACGCACACACACACACACACACACACACACACACATGCACATGGTGATTGGTCGGAACAGGGAGTGGCTACACAATGCCGGTTGGCATCGTGCGAAGAGATTCTGTCACTGGCATGTGTCGGATGTTTTGTAGATGTTGGCCACGTCGGATTGCATCTTGTCCCACCAGTAGTTTTTTTCGAGATTCTTTAGCGTCTTGTCTTCTTCAAAGTTTCCACCTGGATTGTTGTCGTGGCATTCTTTGAGTAGCATACGGCAAAGCTGGTTGTTCGGAAGAAGGACTTCTTGGCGAATGAAGCGTCGTCGCTAGTAGGGTGCGTCAAACCAAAACTTGGTTTTATAACATCCACTGTGCTGGTTGTAGCCTCTCATGATCAATCGCTTGAGGTAGGGATCTCGCTGTAGTTGTATGGTTGCCACGTCATTCATTGAATTGGGTCGGTGGCTGAGTGCGTCCGTTTGATTGGTTTTCCTTAGCTGGTACTCGATTTTGTAGTCAAATCCCAACTCAAGGAACCCCATCCATCGGGTCTGACATCAGCTGAGATTCGGCAACTTCTTCACATACATCAACGTGTGGTGGTCGGTGTGCACAATGCATCAGCAACACTCTAGGTAGCATCGCCACGTCTTGAATGCATGCACGACCGCCAGCATCTGTTTTCGTGAACCGTGTAGTTGAGTTCTGGTCCTCATAGTTTTCGAGACATGTAGGCGACGGGTTGTTTGCCGTAGCCGTGATCTTGGTCTGATGCATCCGTAGCCATGATGTAGTTTACCGTTGGATCGGCTAACCGTAGGGCTAGCGCCGAGGTCAGAGCGTCCCATAGAGTTGTGAACGCTTCCTGTTCGATGTCTCCCCGCTGCCACTCATTTTCTTGTCGAGTGAGGTCGGAAAGAGGCGCTGAAACTCGTGCGTAGTTCCGTACAAATTGCCGGTAGTAATTGTAGAATCCGAGAAAAACTTGATTTTTTTTAACGTTGGTTGACGTCGGTCAATCAGCGAATGTTGCCACTTTTTCGGATCCATGGTGATCCATCCTCCGTTGATGACACGACCCAAGCACTCAATCGAACAATGATCAAAGTTGCATTTTGAGAGTTTTCTAAAAAAATCTCTCTTTGTAAAACTTTGAGAAGTTTTGGGAGGTGTCCATCGTGCTCCTCGGGGGTGCGGCTGTACACCATAATGTCGTCGAGGTACACCACGATAAAATCGCCGAGGTACGGCCAAAACATGTTCATTTCCGTCATGAACATTGCCGGGGCATTTGTGAGTCCAAACGACACATCGTGAACTTGAAGTGCTCGTAGAGAGTTCAGAATGTTGTCCTCTCGATGTCGGTGGCTGCCATGCATATCTGGTGATATCCACTGCGGAAGCCGATTTTGCTGAAAATTCGGGCTCCTCGGAGTTGGTCAAAAAGTTCTGCAACTCAAGGGAGAGGGTAGTGGTTCTTGATGGATGGTCGTTCAACGCCCAATAATCCATGCACATCCGCATCTCACCAGTTATCTTTTTCACAAATAGTATTGGTGCGGCATATGGTGACGTGGAAGGGCGGATAAACCCCAGACAGAGCATCTTGTCGAGCTGCTTTTTCAGCTCGGTCAGCTCGTGATCGCTCATCCGGTAGTCCGCTCGGATGGTAGGTCTGTTGCCCGGGTTGATTTTGATGCAATGGTCAATGTCTTGCTGAGGAGGAAAGCTTTTGGGAGTTCTTCGGGGAAGACGTTTACAAAATCCTCGATGAGTGGTGTGAACTCTTTAGGTACCATCGCGAACCTCGTAGAGGCCGATGAGGGTGATGAGGCCAATGATGAGTCAGCTGATACGACTTCCGCTTCTCCTATTGGCTCGAGATGTATGAGCCACGCATGAGCTCCTCTCTGAATAAATTGTTTGGCCACGTTGAGTGTATTGGCTGCACAGGTTGTCGCTTTTTGGCTTCTGTGACTTCCTCTGCTGCTTCCACTTCTGTTGCTCCCACTATCGGTTTTCTTCCGGCACGCGGAAGTTGTCGTTTTGCGCCGTCGTTCTCCACGCAGACATTGTCGTTGTTCTACTCGACCCGTGGACTGTATCCGTACAAAAGATCTCATCTGAGGATGATTTTATGATAGCTCATTGGACAAGACCTTCAGACCATTACATCCCAAAGATTTCTGACTTGTAGTCGTAGTTGCTCTTGAAGTCTCCGTAACTGTAGTCTCCCGTTGATGGTTTTTCCTTCAAACACCCATGGTTCAGGTTAGAAACCCAGCTTACAAACCATGTTGCTTAGGAAGCTATGTGAAGCTCCCCCATCCAATAGTGTCGATACCGTTCTACAAATTCTGCATCCTCGAGGCTGAACCTTTAGCAGTACCCCCAGTTGGTCCTCTTCGTACCCCTCGTTGAACTTTGCTATCTCATAAACCCTCTACGGTGATGTGGGCCATTTAGATGGGCGATTGTTTGGTGCAAATTGCTCCTCGCGGACAAGAGTTGCGCCTTTTGCTCCTGCCTTTTGCCGTTTTCCGACTCATTTATCTGTGACTTCTCCCCCCTTTTGGCATGATGTTTGCTCCGACAGTTTTGAGGGATGTGCCCAACTTTTCTGCAGTTGTAGCTGGTTCGCGTGTCACTCTGGTCGACAGTGTATACTTCCATTGGAGTCGAGGAGTTTGTTGACTTGTTCTTTCCATTTCCACAAAAGTTATGATTAGGAGGTCGTCGGACGTAGAAATTCTTGGTGCCGAGCATTATAGTTGATGTTGTTGATCCTTTCTGTCACTACGATCATCCGTGGCAATTTGTTTTGGATGCTGAAAATGGCGATAACTCGTCGGATATCTCGCTTGAGACCGTTGTTGTAGTGAAAACATAGTTTTTTGGGGGCGTTGTCAACTCCGGTGATAACCTCGCGGAATCTCCGCGTGTACTTTGCCATGCTAGATTACTAACGTAGACGCTGGAGTTTGTACCGTGTATCAGATTTTTTGTTCAGTCGTCTACAGCTTTCAAGCATTGCGCGCAAGAATTCGTTCCAGTCAGCTCGTGGCGTCAGCACGTCTTGCCACTGTGGGTTGATCTGCTCCAAGGGTAGAACGCCTGCAGTCGGTGATGTGAGACGAGGGCCGTGAGTCGGTGTTGATGCTCCGCCTACCATTGGATGGTCTTTATGTCGGACCACCAACTTAACGTTGTGCCATGCAAAAGCGTGGCCGAAAGGTCAACTTTGTTTTGATTTTCGCTGACCCCAGCAGCGATGAAGTACATCTCCAAACTCGTCACCACATCTGAATTGTTGGTCCTTTTGAATTTGCATGATCGAACGGTTCTGGTGGAGCCGAATGAATTTTGGGTTTGCTCTAGAGTTGGGAATTTCTCTCGACAAGCACCGCTTCATGCACGCTTCCGTTGCAAAGAGACTCCATCACTATGTTGAGGTTTTGGACTAGGTGGCTGTTGATCCCTTCGAGGACAGAGATCCTGTTTGCGAGTTCCTCGTTGATCCGCGCCTGTCCTCCAGTGCCACTGTCATCCCTGCTGTCATCGTCGATGATGTTGGTAGGGACGGCTGGTTTATCGCTGTCGGATCTGTGACCGGATTGGTCGCCGAAGTCGTAGGGGTAGTTCTAGCTGCCGCGAAGCCTGCCATGCCAGCGTTTGTTGTCGCATTAGGGATTGCATGCATCGGCACGTTCTGCTCTTGCATCGCCAAAGTCATTGTCGAAAACCTGCTGCTGGTCGTCGGTGGCGCTCGCTCGCCTCACATAATAGTCGCGAATTCAGCAAAGTCTTGACGTGCGAGATGCGCTGAACGCTTGTAGGAGGTAGTCATCTAGGTGGGTGAAGTAGTCATATGCCTCTCCAGCACCGCTGGACTGTGATACCAAGTGTTGTGCCAAACGGAGCGTAGATGGTGAACTGGTAGAAGTTGCGAGGTAAAACACGATATTTTATTTATGGAAACTTGAGCAATTCATGTCTAGCGGTAAGTATACTTGGATGACAAGTCTCAAAATGATCAAACATATACGTACAAGTGACGAGTTATGAATGAAGCATAGTCGGGGTCGTTGGTCAAATGTTGAGCGACGCATGCAGAGTCGCGTCGTGAGTGGCCGGATTGGAGAAGGTCCGCCGAGAACTTGGGGATCATTGATAATGGATCCTGAAGATGCGCAATGCATCTCAATAAATCCAGATGCATTGAGAGTCACCGACAAGTTGACTAAAAGGTTGTGACACTTCTCGTCATAGGTTCGCGAGAGTGGTCAAAGTTGTCAGAAGATTTGGGAATATCCACTAGGGCCGGTCAGTTGGCCAGTTTGCCCTCGGCCATCGGAGTGAACATCGCGGTCCTCACGACACAATTGGCTGTTTGTGTAGTAACATAAATGCCTACTCTAGAAGATTAGGGACTCGTGTATGTCTGGGACATAACACTTTTCCCCTGATCATCCCTTCGGCCCTGTTTTAAATTTCATCGAGAGTTGTCCTTACAAGTGCTACTCCAAGCTTGCTTCACAACGATGAGGTACGGGAGAGCAGAGGATTTCCAAAACTGCGGAAAATGGATTTTTTTTATCTAGCAGCAGTTTAACTATGATGAAAAGTCTCTAAGATATTGAGTACATGTATGCAATGACGCGAATCATAATGAGGAACATTTCCAATCTTCAGTGCTCCATCAAGGCGTCAGCCGTGATGTCACATCGTAATTGGTCACTTCAAAAGACTTCTCCAAGAAGTAAAGGGCTTTCAAGATATTGAGGCGCAATTTGTAAAGGACAAAATTGCCAGAGGTGCCTTTTCTTACTCTACTCTTAACCCGAAGTCACGCCCACCTTCCATCCTTGATACCCGATGGTAGAAAAGGTCCTTGTAAAGCAAGAATCTTGACTATCAAATTACTTGTTTCCGTGATGCCTATATTGTTATGCCGAATGGAGCGTAAATGGTGAACTGGTGGGTGTTGCGAGGCATAACATGTTTGAGACACGTTTAACTAGGGCATGCAACCCATTCCAAAAACTTCATGAGCCCTGTGTGTGAGATGCACACAATAAAGGCCAAATCTGGCTAAGTCTGTATCGCATTTAAGAAGAAGGAGAGTTTACAAATGAGCCCCTAGCAGGCTTATGTAGGGGTGGTGGTAGCTAACCTCATCAGGCCCCTTTGCTGCCGCTTAGCCCAAACTAGTTAGCGGGGAGAGCACACTGTGTAGACCACATGAACAACAAAGACAGTCTTTTCGAGGCACCACAATAGCTCTCCAAGTACCCGGGTCTCGACCAATGAGAGAATACCTGCCATGCCAAAAAGACTCGGAATTGGGGTCAAGACATTGCAAATGCCATTTCGAACATCGGAAGCACTACTACAGCCACCAGATCTGCTGGTTGCAACGGTACAGTCCACCGGGTGCGCGGGTCTCAACCCATTGTGAAAAGTCTCCTAGCTTCCGACAAGCCAACCAGGCTTCGGAACGCATCAGCCGCGGCATTGTCATAGGTGTTATAGAAGTCTCAGGACACTCCGGAGGCCCGTCGCGCCATCACACTCTCCTCTACCCTATACTACCAACGTGAGGTGTATGGGTAATCCATCGGTGTCGCTCTCGATGCGTGGAAGCCACACAAACCAACACTCCCCCTAGCTAACATGGTCGTCAATGCCATAGCAAGTGATCCAAGGCACGGAACAAAAACGTATGTTAAACCACGGTGTGCACTAGTCAACCACATAAAAACACACGTCTACTGTGCATCCAAGCCTAAAGGCTAGGCTTCATTTCCCTCTAGAGAAAAATGAAGGTCACAGGGTCTCCTCACGACAGTGGTACATCATACCAAGTGTTCGGGTCTCGATCATCAGAGGAGTCATGCATATCATACACAAGTTAGATGACAAGAGGGTCTCCTCGTGACATTGGCAGTGTTAGTGCCCGGGTCTCTACCGCTACAAGCAATCCAATAGGTGTCCGCATGCCGACCATAGTAGCATCATCAACTGACACACATGATCATAGGGAGATCTCCTCGTAACACAGGTGCAACCCACCAAGTGTCCGGGTCTTCACCACTATGACCAATCAAGCTTGCGTGCACATGCCACGTGTGGTTTGGTCCCACACCATGATACACAATCAAAACGTCTCCTTGTGACATTGGTACAACCCACCAAGTGTTTGGGTGTCAACCAAGAGAGTGTTACCATCCACATACAATCACATACAATCACATGCAACTGTGCGGGCACATAGCATGAGCCACAAGCCGGCTGTTGTAGTATGCTCATGGTTGAGCATGGACCCCTCGCCATGCATATCCCATGACGTCGCGTCAGGTCGAGGTCTACAGAACACTCCCACTGGGCAGATGAACCTGGAACCGATGTCCTCGATGGAGATGTTGTTACCTTAGCTAAGAAAGAAGGGATCATGGGAAACAAAACATGTGGTCTCTCCATCACGCATAGACAGCTCCCCATGTCACGTACAAGTCTGTTCCCATCCTCAAAGACAAAATGGATTCTTTGACTACGGCTCCTCACATCGCCCCTACATCATGTGGAGTGTACCTATCCTTGTATGACTGCCAAGGGTCCCAACTTACGGTCTCTGCTCTCTTCTCTCTACCGCGATGCATCTTTGTACACCAGAGGAAAGAGAATGGGCAAGCAACACGCAAGCGTGGATGAAGCGGCGGAGCTTGCCTCCAAGGCCATATAGAGCACCCTGAATCACAAGGGTGCACTGCCACAAGAGGGGGAGGGCTAGAACAACAAACTGGACCACCTCATATGGCCAAAGATGACGATGGAGCAGCTGAAACGAGTGGATGAAGGTGTGCAATGGCAGCAGGAGTAGAAAGAGGACAAATGATGGATTCGAAAGGAGTAAGGATGGCAAAAACTGAAGGCATGCTCACCTCTCTTGTGGTAGTGTCTCCATTAGATGTCATACTCGGAGCTCGTATAGGATCCTCCCCGAGGATGGGTGTGCAAGATTTCGACAGTGGAAAGCTCATGCTAATAGTAGTGGTGCTCCTTTCCTCTATAAATTGCTCCCGCGTTGCAATCACCTCCCACTGCAGCATCTCTACGTGCTCCAGTAAGTGAGCGTAATCTGCCTCGGACATGCCAAGGTGGTCCATGTCTGCCTCGCATAGGACCAACTATGTCTCACTTGATGCTACACATGCAGACTGTAGAACTTGCCTATACAACTCCATTTTCTACTCTTCTGACGATGGAGCAGGTGCTACTACATCCTCTTGGAGGTCAACCAAACTCGTAGTGTGTTGAAATGCTAGAAAATTAGATGCAGCTGAAGGTGACGCATCCTGACTGCAGCTCGTGCCTGTGAAACGAGGAGGGATAAGCAGTCACATGTCAAGAGAGAAGGAGAAGGTAGAGTCCTCAGAGTCCGCAAAGCATGTGGAAATGTCGTTTGTACAATTGCTACCACTCTCGACGTCGATGTATTCAGTACGGTCACCAATGGATGAGCATGCAAGGGTAGAACTAAGCTCATGCTGACAAGGCAACTCCATCCATCCCATCTTGTTTGCTTCGCTATCCTCAATTGGGAGCATAGTGGATACAACTATGTAGGACTCCGGCTCAACAACCGATCCAATGCTAGCCAAGAAAACTAGCAAGCGCAGCTGGAGATTACGCATCTTCTTACTGGGAAGACCGGTCGTTGTCACCTGCTTGATGTTGGAGTGAGGATCATTGCCCGACTTTGTCATGTGTGCCACCGCTCCTGCGTGTGTACTAGAAATCGTAGACTCTAGGAACATGGGTGACTCCTGATGCTGGAACTGGTCCTCGAGAATTGTTGATGACAAGGTTGAGCTTGTTGTGTCTACTACAACACATATCTAGGTGATATCCCACAATAACACTCCTCTTAAGAATGCCTCCACGTCTTAAAGACCACCCGATCCACTCTGCAATTGCACTCCGAGTGCTGCCGGGCTGGTTTGCACATGCTGGACCAAATCTCCTCGATGTCCGCAAGGGGCATCCCCGGTCGTACGGGGCTCTTCTGCCACCACGGGGCTGCCACATATCGGAGCTGCGAGTGGCACTGCCCAGGGACTCCGGGCCTGCACCAGTCCTGACGCAATCTACTGCTACAAAACGTGTGACTCCTTTCCCAACATGGAATTCGACCTCAATAACACGCATGTCTCCTGCACTACAAGCGCTACCGGGCTAGTATGAGCTTGTTGCAATAAATCCCCAAACGTTCTGTAAGGTTTATCTCGCACCGTACGAGGCTCGTGTGCCACCACCGGGCCACCACCAATCGGAGCCTTGAGTGGCACCGCCAAGGGACGCAGGGCATGTAGTTCTTCTGATGCATTCTACTGCTATAGGAGGTTCAGATCCAACCTGGATGTGAAAGTCGAGCTCGATGACACGCAAGTCCCAATCATCAACGCCATGTCTAGTTTAGACTTCACGTCAGGTACAACCACTGCACCATGTGCATATGCCTGAGCTGACTCTGGGGCACCACGGTACGACGAAGTTGCGGACCCTGATGCTATGGTCACATCAGGCAATGCACGGTCACCACATCCCCCCTCGATAGGTACATCAACAAAAGCTGAGGAGGTGGAGGATCTGTGAAGACTTGCTAGAGCACGACGTGTGGAGCGCTGACACCGATGTTGCATGCACATATGGCCGAAGGGAGTACGTGAAGACAGGTCATCTTGAGGAGGCATCGTGGTAGGAGAAGAGTGGAGGATCAAACGGATGCTGGCAGCCTATGACAGGCCAGCAGGTAGAGCTGGAGGGACACAATTGGATAAGAAACGAGGAGGAGAAGATGATGCAGATGAGATCAAGGAGGCCGTCGACGAACTAGTAGTAAAAGCATGCTCAGTGTTGGTGAGGTCAGAAAGCTCCTGCACCATCCACTTAAGGCCTTACATCTTAGTGAATATGGGTGCCAAAGGTCCAGCGAGGGGATCTGCTAACTTTGGCGGATTAGCATGCTGCGGAGGACGCATTTTTGCACGAGGCCAAAGCCAAGGTGGATGCCACCCTCAAGGGCGCGTTCAGTATCGACGCCACATGTGACATCCATCACCACAGTAGTAACAAGTGAACGCACACGATGCCTGCTCCCATAACTACACACTCATCTCGTACGCCTGGCCATGGGGGGTGAGGGAAGCACCTACACCTGAAGGTAAAGCACCAAGCCCTGAGAGAGAATTAAATTGATAGACACCTTCACTTCTATTGGCCACGGTGTCAAGGTCAGTAATTGTGACCTGACCGGAAGATTTGCAATACCACAATTCTTCCAAGAAATTTGCGATTGATCAATCGCTGCTACTGCTGCTACCACCCCTCAACCAACATTAGAACAGCACCAGTGTTTTGTAACTGTTTTTTTCTCACCAAATTCTCCAGTGATTTGTCGAATGACCCCTCACCCAAGAGTTACTCAAATGCCCCCTTATTTCGAGTGCGGTGGTCCCCCTTTTCAATCCTTCTTTGTTTTTATTTGTTCACCGTAAGCCCTGGTGATACATCTAGGACCCTTCGTTCGGGGTTTTCTTGGGTGCCCCTTTTTTTTTTCGTGGTACCCTCTCCTCCCCTTTGTTTGGTTTGCCTGGTTTAACCCTTGCAGTGAGCAGAGCGAGCTTGCCGATCGGCACAAGCTTGCTTGGTGGCAAGCTCCACAACGAGCTTGCCGGCAAGCCCACTGCCTAGTAGCGAGAAGCTACAAGGCAGCTTCCTGTCCACCAAGGCACAAGGGGGAGGGGGGGGGGCGGGGGGCAGCAGCAATGCAGCTACCTCTGTTACTGCTGCTGCTACACGCTACTTGCATCTACCCTTACATGCTACTACTGCAGCTTCTTGCCAGCACCGCTGTTGTTGTTGCTGATGTTGATGTTGCTGCTGCAACTGCGAAATGTTGTTGCGCAGTGCTGCTGTGCGCTACTGCTGTAGGTGGAAATTCTGCTATACCAGATACTTATCATTGCCTTCTTAACTGCTGCTCTTGCTACTATTGTGTGGGGCTGCTACGGGCTGCCACTGCTGCTATGGGCTGCTGTTGAAGCAGGCTGCTGCCATTACTGTAGTAGGTGGCAATGCTACTAGAGCAGTTTTCGATGTTGTCGCAGTTGCTGGTGCTATTGCTTAGCATCACCATTTTTGCTGCTACGGCTACGAATGCTCCTACAGAGCTCCCCCTATAGCAACTGCTACTGCCATTGCTACAACTGTTACTCGCCAAATGAGCATCTCATGCAGCTCCTACACGCGGGACACAATGACGCGGCCACACGAAAACTCCACCTCAGCCATGACTGCCTGGCCCACATTTTCTTTTACATTGGTGGCCGGTGCCACTGTTGGTGCCGTTGATCCCGTTTCCCAAACAATAGAAGTGACAGCACCTACATGAAAAAAGGCCGCCACAAGCGTTGCACCTCTTACTGCATTCACCTTGCTGCTCCGACACACTGCTGCTAGCATGGTAACACTTGGCGTGTTGTCTTTGCATTCTGCTGGTGGTGCTTCTTCTACTCCTTCTGCTTCTAGTGCTTTTGCTGCTTCTGCTGCTTTTGCTACTCACACGGCACACTATGCTTTGATACCAAAACAGAATTGATTTGGGCATGTAGGCCTGTGCAAAAAATGTAAAAAGCTCTGTGTGTGAGAGGCACACAATGAAGGCCAAAACTGGCTAAGTCTAAAATGCATTTAAGAACAAGGAGATATTATAAATGATTTTATGTAGGGGCACTGACAGCTAGCCGCATCGGGCTCCAATACCCTTGCTAAGCCCAAACGAGTCAGCAGGAGAGCACACTGCATAGGCCACGTGAACAACAAAGGTGGTCTCCTCGAGGCACTGGAATAGCTCTCCGAGTGCCCGGTTCTCGACCACCGAGAAAACATGAGCAGTTCCATAAACACTCGGAATCAGCATCCAGACATTGCAAACAACTTTATGAACATTGGAAGTACTACTACAGCCATCAACTCTCCCTGTCGCACCGGTACAGTATACCAAGTGTGCTAGTCTCAACACTCCAAGAAAAGTCTTAGCTCCCGACAAGACAACCAAGCTGCCAGAATGCATCGACTGCGTCCTGCGGGCACCGTCGTAGGTATTGGAGAAGTCTCAGGACACTCTAGAGGCCCATTGTATCATCACGCTCTCCTCTACCCTATACCACCAATGCGAGGTATATGGGTACTCCATAGACTTCGTTGGTAACGGGTGGAAGCCACACAAGCCAACATTGAGAAATTAACAATCAGTGGTAAGTGTACTTCAATGACAAGTGTCAAAATGATCAAACACACATATAAAAGTGTCGAACTCAAAATGAGATGGAGTCGGGGTCCGCCAGTTGATTATCAAGCGACGCATGTGGAGTCGTGTCGTGAGTGGTCGGATCGAGAAGCTTCGTGGAGGAATCGGGGGGCATCAAAGATTGACAATGAAGATGTGAGATGCATCTTCACAAACCTCAATATTTCTTAATGCATCAAGAAGTCTACTGAAAGGTCGTGACACTTCTATCAATGATTCTTGAAAGTGGTCATAGTTGTCAGAAAGTGTGAGAAGGATCGCCGGAGGGCGGGAGCAGTTGGCCGAATTGCACTTGACCGTCAACGTGAAAATTGGGATTTTGCTACGCGGTGGACTATTTGTGTAATGACAGTAACCTCCACTCAGAAAGATAAGGGACTCATGTACGTCTGGTACGAAGCACTTCTCCCCCTTTTGGCCGCGATGTCTTGGTGTGCGTACAGATGTGGCCCAGTGACGGCAGTAGTATCTGTCGAGTAGATGATCGACATCGCGGAGGTTATCATAGGGTTCTAAGATTTTCTGCGCGGATTCATAGCCGTGCCACTTGACAAGATATTCTTTTGTTTTTCCATGTCGTTGATGACCAAGGATGTCCTCAATGACGTCCACCGTGTCCTCGTCCACATGTATAGGTGAAGGGTGAGGCACATCCATGCCGGGGAAGTTTTCTTGAGTCTACTAATATGGATCATCGGTTGAACGTGCATGGTGTCGGGGAGTTTGAGTCGTGCAACCATTAGGTTTTGAATGTACACGATCAAAAAGGGTCCCAGCCATCAGGATTTGAGCTTCAAACAGTCGGCTTCGTGGAGTTTGATGTTTGCCAAACTGATGAGAACTTTGTCGCTAGCGGCAGGCACATCGCCACTACGATGTCGGTCCGTTGCTCATTTCATCACTGCTTGTGCCTTTGCGAGTGTCCGCCGTGTTTCATCCCAGATGGTGGGGAAGTCGCGACGTTGGAAGTCAACCGCCGGATTTTTTCTCTGGCTGTGTAGAACAACTTGTGTGACAGGAAGTTTGCCATACACCACTTCAAACAGAGTTTTACCCATTGCGGTGAAGATTGCTGAATTACATGCAATTTCAACGGTCAAGAGTTTTGCTGCCCAATCCGTTCCGTGAGGTTCACATAATGTTTGGAGAAGTTATTCGAGTGTCTGATTAGTCCACTTGGTTTGGCCTTCAATTTGAGGGTGCAACGCTGTTGAAAGCTGGATCCGACTGTCATAACAAACGGCTGGTCAGTGGACTGTCTCTGTCACTCGTGATGGTTCTTGGCACGCCGTGTAGCCGCACAATGTTCTTTAAAAACAGCTTTGTAGTTCCTTCGATGATGATGGTGGTTGTCGTCGGAATAAAGTGAGATATTCTGGAAAACCTGTCGACCACTACGAGGATTGCTTCATATCCCTCAGGTGCAACCGGTAATCCAGTGACAAAGTCCATGGAGATTTTGGTCCATGTTTTTGTTTGAATGGAGAGTGGCTGCAGAAGTCCGGATGGCCTCTAGGGACGGGATTTTTGTCGCTGACACTTGTCACATGATTTGCAGAATTTGGCCATGTCGGTTTGCATGTTGTCCCATCAATAGTGATTTGCCAGCTTCTTCAGCTTCTTGTCTTCTCCAAAATGTCAACGTGGACCGGTGTTGTGGCATTCTTTGAGCAGCATGTGACAGAGTTCATCATTTGGGGGAACGACCACCTTGCGAGTGAACTGTCGTTGCCAATATTATGCATCATACCAGAATTTTATCTTTTCCTATCTGCCATGCTGGTTGTAGCCTCGTGTGAACAACAACTCGAGAAACAAATTTGACTACAGCTGTAGTGTCGCTACCTCAGCCATCAGATCTGGTCGGCGGCTAAGTGCGTCTGCTGGGTTGGTTTTTCCCGGGCAAAACTCGATATCGTAGTTGAACCCGGATTTGAGGAACTCCATCCATTGGGTTTGACGTCGAATCAAGTTCAGCTGCATCTTAAATCATTTTAGCAAATGGTGGTCAGTGCATGCGATGCATCAACAACATCAAGATAGCACCACTATGTCTGAATTGCGTGCATGGCCGCCAGCATATCCTTCTCGTGTACGGCGTAGTTCCGGTCCCCACAGCTTTTACAACATGTATGCAACCGGTTGCTTTCCGATGCCATTATCTTGTAGGAGGACCATGCTGATGGCTCGATCAGATGCATCCGTAGCCATGTCGTAGTCCCACGTTGAATCGGCTAATCGTAACCAAGGTTGGAGCACACTGCAAAGCGGCGAATTCTTCTTGTTTGCTGTCTTTCCACCGCCACTCCTTTTCTTTTGGAATGAGATCGGAGAGAGGCACTGACACTCAGGTGTAATCGCACACAAAGCACCGGTAGTAATTGTAGAAGCCAAGAAACAATTGAACGTCTCAGACATTGGTCGGTGTCGGACAATCAACGTCTGCTGCCACTTTTCTCGGATCCATGGTGATCCGTCCACCATTGATGACGTGATCCTAAAACTTGATCGAACGACAACCAAAAGTCCCACTTTGAGAGTTTTTCCAATAATTTCTCTCTTTTTAGAACTTTGAGAAATTTTCAGAGATTTCCATCGTGCTCCTCTGGAGTGCGGCTGTACAACCGAATGTCATCGAGGTACACCACGACAAAATTGTCGAGGTGTGGGTGAAAAAATTGTTCATCGCAGCCATCAGCATTGCTAGGGTGTTTACAAGTCCGAACGGCATGACTGTGAACTCAAAATGCACATAGCGTGTTTACAACACTGTCTTCTTGATGTTAGCATCTGCCACGCGGATCTGGTGATCACCGCATAGATTGATTTTGGTGAAAACTTGAGGTTCTTGGAGTTGGTTGAAAAGTTTGTTGGCTCGGAGAAGAGGGTAGCAGTTCTTGATGGTAGCATCGTTCAACGCCTGATAGTCCACGCACATCCACTTTTTGCTAGTTTTATCTTTTAGAAACAAGACTGGTGCGGCGCATGGTGACGTGGATGGGCGGATGAACCCTTGACCGAGCATCTTGTCGAGTCACTTTTTTAGCTCGGTTAGCTCGTGATCGCTCATCGGACAGTCCCCTTGGACTGTGGGTTGGCTGCTTGGTTTCAAATCAATGCGATGGTCGACGTCATATTGGGGTGGTTGCGTTTTTGGGAGTTCGTCCAGGAAGACATCCGCAAATTCTTGAATGAGAGCTACAAACTCTTTGGGTATTATTGCAAACCTTGATGATGCCAATGAAGCCGATGAGGCTAATGAGGGTTATGAGGCCGATGAGCCAATGACTGCCACTTCCGCTTCCTCCATTGGCTCAAAGTGTATGAGCCACACACGAGCTCCTCGTCGTATTCAGTTTTTGGCCACATTGAGTGATATCAATTGCAAAGGTTGTCGCTTCTCGGCTACTGTGACTTCCTCTGCTGCTTCCACCTCTGTTGCTTCCACCTCTACTGCTTCTGTTGTCGTCTTCCACCCCACGTGGCGGAAGTTGTCTCTTGGCGCTGTTGATTTCCATGAAGGCGTCGCCATTGTTTCAGTCAACCTGGGAATTGTGTTGGTATAGGAAATCTCGTCCGAGGATGATTTTGTAGTCACTCACTGGGCATGACCTCCACAGCGTTACATCCTGCAAGTCCCCCACTTGTAGTTGTAGTGGTTCTCGGAGTCTCTGTATATGTAATCTCCCATTGACGGTGTTTCCTTGCAAACACCCTTGGTTGGGTTTGCAAACCTTGTTTTCCATCCATATCATTTCTTATATAACTGTGAGAAGTTCCTCCATCTAATAGTGCCGGTACAATTCCACGACTCTTGCGACCTCGGGGTTGCACTTTTTGCAGTACTACCCGTTGGTTGTCCTTGTACCCCTCATCAAACTTTGTGATATAAAAAATCTTATGCGGTGTCATAATCCTTTCACATGGGCAATCATTTAGCACAGATCGCACCTCACGGAAAAGTGTCACGCATTTCACTTATGCCCTTTGTCGTTTCCTGTCTCATTTTTCTTTTCCCCTTTTTACTCTGATGCTTGCTTTGGCAGTTGTGAGTGATATTCCTGACTTTCTTGCAATTGTAGCAGGTGCGTGTATCTCTCCGGTCGACGATATCCACTTCCATCAGAGTCAAGGAGTCCCCTGACTGACTTTTTCCCATTCCCATGATAACTGTGGTTTGGTGGTAGCCAGCCGTAGGATTCCTTGATCTGTGTGTTATAGTTCAAACTGTTGATCCTTTATACCTTTGTGATCACCCACGGTAAGTTGTTTTGGATGCTAAATATGGCAATCACTCACCGGACGTCTCATTTGAGGCCGCTGTTGTAGTGAAAACAGAGCTCGTCGAGGGCATTGTCTCCAGTAGTGATGATCTCCCGGAATCTCTTTGTGTACTCTGCCATGCTAGAGTGCTGACGGAGATGCTGGAGCTTGTACTAAGCACCGGAATTCTCCTTCAGCCATCCAAAATATGCAATGATTGTGTGCGAGAATTCGCTCCAGTCAGTTGGTGGCATCAACGCGTCTTGCCATTGTTGGTTGATCTGCTCCAAGAGTAGAACACCTACGGTTGGCAATATGAGACGGGCGACGTTGGCTGTTGATGAGACCCCGCCGGTCTCCTGATGTCATTGGATGGCCTTTAAGTCAGACCGCCAACTTAGTGCCATGCCACGCAAAAGCAGGGCTGTGAGGTCAATGTTTTTTTTTTTTGTCGTTGACCTCACCAAAAATGGTGAAGTGCACCTCCAGACTCGACAGCCACATCCAAACCCGTCAGTCCCTCAAAAATTGTATGCTCAAACGGTTTGAGAGGGGCCGAACAAATCTTGGATTTGCTCAAGAGTTGGGTATTTCTCTCAATGAGCTCTGCCTCCCATTCACTTGCGTTGCAAAGAGCCTCCATCACGATGTTGATTTGTTGTAGCAGATGGCTGTTGATCCCCTTGAGAGGGGAGACACGATTTGCTAGTTCCTCGTTGATTCGCTTCCGTCATCCGGTGCCACGTGTCGTTCCTGTTGCAGATGTCGAGGCTATTGGTAGGGGTGGCTAGTTTACCGCCATCGGATACGTGACTGGGTTGGTCGTCAGAGCCGTCGTGGTTGATCCAGCTGTCACATAGCCTGCTACGCCAGCATTTGCTGCCGCTTTAGAGTTTGCGTTCATGGGCACGTTCTGCTCCTCCATCACCAAAGTCGTCGCAAAAGGCCTGCTGCTAGCTGTCAAGTGAGCTCGCTTGCTTCACGTTCTAGTCATGAGGTCTGCGAAGTCTTGACGTGGAAGATGCACTGATGACTTGTACAAGGTAGTCCTCTGGATGGGTGAAGTAGTCAGATGCCTCTCCAGCACCGCTAAGCTCTGATACCAAGTGCTATGCCGAACGGAGCGTAGATGGTGAACAGGTAGAAGTTATGAGACAGAACATGGTTGAGAATTTGGGACACTTCAGCAATTTATAATAAGCGATAAGTGTACTTCGATGAAAAGCGTCAAAATGATCAAACACACATGTACATGTGTCCACTTACAAATGAGACATAATCAGGGTCGTCGAGTCGATTGTCGAGTGACACGTGTGGATTCGCGTCATGAGTGGTTGGATTGAGAAACTCTACCAAGGAATTGGGGGGCTTCAAAGATTGATGGCAAAGATGCCAGATGTATCTTTATGAATCTCGATATATCTCGATGCGTCAAGAAGTCGACCGAAAGTCATGACAATTCTCTTGATAATTCTAAAAAATGGTCATAGTTGTCAGAAAGTGCTAGAAGGATTGTCGGAGGGAGGAGGCAGTTGGCCGAATTGCCCTCGACCGTCGGAGTGAAAATTGGGGTTGTGTTCCATGGTGGTCTATTTGTGTAACGACATAAATACCCACTCAAAAACATTAGGGACTCATGTACGTCTGGTTTGTGATGTATATGCAAGCTGATGATGGTGATGGCGGCGGCCAAATACCAAAGCGTGCCGACTAACTTCAAATACAATAGTCACAAATGAGTTATTCAGGACAGGTACTCAACTTGTGTGACACCGATGTGAACAAGTGGGTAGTACAAAAGGCAATACCAAACTCCGTGTCGATGAAACCATGTGCATCATTTTGAGAATGTCCACGCCGACTGCCTGATATGGCAGCACTTCTCCATTGCATTTTCCACCTATTTCGGGAGAGTCAACTCCTGTTTTGTTAAGGATGTTGATTTTTACCCAAAGGTGATGTGAAGGATTGATTACCCTTCAAAACCACATCTCACTCTCAGACAATTAGATTTTCAGTTCTATTTGCCACTAGATGGTGTATCTGGTCGGTGACAACTGTGACGCCGGGTCTTTATATGGATTTTCTTCAACCGCGGCATGAAGTAGCTATCGGAATGTGTCCTAGACTCTGTAGAAACATGCATTTTCAAAAATGGCACCTGCATTTGTTGGCATTCTTTCTCGTAACTCAGCGTCACTGCGTTCCGCAAACAGAGAAGATAATATATGTTTGACCTTTTATGAATGTTTAGCGCCAAAGAGAAGTCGATTAAACAGAATCAAAATTTCAATATGGTTTGTGGTAAATCTGTTGATCCTTCTAGAAAGTGGTTCAAAGGCTCGGAACCTTTTGCAAGCAAAACACCGGGGGTCTGGGCATGTGACAAAAAATCCCACAGCCAATCAATCTAAAAACCCCAAGTTTGACGTATGGTGGGCTATGATTGTCTGGAGCGAAATACTCACTCGCTATGTTTAGGGACTCGTGTACACGTATGACGTAACAGTTCTCCCCCCTTTGAACCGCGACATTGTTATGTCCCATGCGTACACGAGTCCTCAAACTCCACGAGTGGGCATTTGTGTCCTTACATTTGTGGCCCGCTGCCCATTGACCTCAGGATTTTTATGGTGTTTTGCCAAGGGCAGTTTGGACAACTGTCCTAACCTCCGTTGTCCAGTTCCCGAAGGTTCAGGCAACTTTGACCATTTTCTAGAATGATCATAAGAAGTATTACGAAATATGTCGATGGTTTGATACTGTGCATTCAACTTCTCACTGGCCCTAGACTTTTATAGAATTGTGCTTTGATATTATTGAAAGCCCCTGACTTCTTGGGGGAGTTTTTTGCAGCGACCACTCACTATGCGACATCACACACACTTTGCTCAGCTCAAGCGACATAGAACAAACATGTGCTGGACTTGTTTGACACTTGTCATTGAATTACACTTACTGCAAAATGCAACTTATCCACTGGTCCCCATCCCTCGAATTGTCTACTACCTCGCACCCTATCCTTGTAAACCGCCCATGATCCACACGGTGTAACACTTGGTATCATAAATGAGGGGCGCCAGAGGGACAATCTGCACCTTAACTACAAGGCCACAACCTCGCACAAGTCTTCACTGCATCTCCACCATTCAGGAGTTAGCAGACCAGAAATGGTGAAAGAAGTAAGCGCATCCGGTGACGAGCAGTAGTAACCGGCAAAGACTCGGGCGATGGACGACTAGTAACACAAAAACATAGACTTTCTTCAGGTGAACCAGACATTAGCAACAACTTTTGCAGCAAATGGCATAGCACTGATTAGCCCGACGGCTAACTTAGTGACGGACTCCTCGGGCTCGGGGAACCATCTGCACCCATCGCTGCCTGCCGGACCGACACCTGGAATGACGAGAGGCACTCGCCGACAGGCTCCCATCAACAAAGATATGTACTAGAAACTGTCAAGACTCGAGAGCCTCAGTGCCCATCTACTCCCGCAGCTCAACATGGCGGTGGAGGAGCTACGGAATTCACCTGCCCGGGAAGCAATGCTCACCGAGAGAAATCTTCAAATATCAAATGAACCTCAATTTCGATCAGTGCCCCCTGAACCATCAACCCTGTGAACTCAAAGGGACTGACGGTCAGGATGTAGCTAGTGAGTTTTCAAGATGTACTTCACTGCTGCTGGGGTAAACAATAAGAAGAAAATAGACCTCGTGGACTCACATTTATATGGCATTGCTTTGAGCTGGTGGTATGATCTGGAAGCCATCTAACAGCAAGAGGAGACTGGCGGAGCTTTATCAATGGCTCACGCGACCACTCTCACATTGACGACCACATGTGTTTTACCTCTTGAGTAGATCAATCTGACGTGGCTACTGCAACGGCCTCAAGCGAGATATTCGATCAGCAATCAGCATATTTGGCAGTAGCCGTTCGCATTGACAAAGCCTACTACAACGCTCAGATGCATGAATTCAACGAGTGGCAACCCCAAAGCCACAACCCTTACTGTGATGGAAGGAAGTTCCATTCGGTGGAAACCTCCTCTCCGATGGAGGTCAAAGCCAGTCAATCAACGCATTCAATGGCTTTGCTAGACATGCACAAAGTTGGGGCACAACTTGTGCAACTGTCAGAAACGTTAGCAGCAGGCCAAAAAGCGAGTGAAGTCACATGGAAAAAATGAAGAGTCTGGAAATGGAAAATGACATGAGTAGACAGCGGAACTTCTCTCCTTTAAAAACATCTGTGCCAACCGATCATCCATCTAAGCGGCTTACATCAGCGGATATCACAAGGATTCCTGATATCACAAAGTTTGGTGATTGGTACGAGGACAACCAACCGGCGATATTGCTACAAGTACAAGGAAGGGTTTTTAAAAGTCACAGAACGGTACCAACGCTATGGGATGGAGGAGATTCTTGCCACTTTGTAAGTAATGACATGGTCTGTAAGCTAGGTTTAAGGACCAAACCAGAAGTGTTTGGGGGCCAAACTTCGGCCCCCAAAAATACATTCATCCATGAGTGTGTTTTTTTGGGGTGATTAACCATACCTCACCTGACCGGCTACTTGCAATATGATCCTGGACCTAATCCCTGTCTATGTATCCATCAATGATGATAGAGGACTAAGCACAAAAACACAAGCCGAGATGGTTTGTAGACTCGATGTAGCAGACGACACATTATGCTGTCTTGAGATGGAGGTGACACAAGCACTGGGAGAACTGGGACAAGAAATCGACTTCAAACGCAACCTCAACATGTGTGGTAGTTCTAATAAAAATCAAAGACCCAAAAACCTGGAGGTAGGTTGTGACATCCACCAGCTCCCCCAACTGCATGGGGTCAGTGATCTTCAGAAGTCTATGCCAAACAGGCTTCATAGGCATAGATGCATGGGGAACAACAGCAAGGAGATCGGCAAACCGCTACCCCAGAGTGCAAACACACCTGGCTTGATGCATGGTGAGCATGCGACGCTGACGGTTGCGCTCAATATCCATGCCGAAGAAGACGCGGACAGGGCTAAGATCCTTCATATTGTATGCAGACAAGAGGAGGTCCTTCACAGCCTTGTCAACATGTAGATCTGGCAAGGCAATGAGGAGATCGTCCACATAGACCAAGATAGTAATGAGCGGTATGGTAGGATCACTCACAAAGAGAGTAGGGGAAAATGGACTGCAACGATGGCCACCACGCTCAAGGGTGGCAGAAACATCGAGGTTCAAACAGCGCAAACACTCCTTTAACCCATACAATACCTCATGAACGGGCCGGAAACAACTAACACCATCGTCAATGCCTGACGGCTGACCAATGTACATTTTCTAATTGAGGAGACCATGCAAGAATGCATTATTGACGTCCATTCAGTGTAGATTCCAGTCATGTTTGGCCACCTGGCTTAGAAGTGCTTTGACAGTGGTGTACTTCTCCATAGGGACAAAAGTGGCATCAACGTCAGCGCCAGGTACTTTGGCCGTGAGTCGAGTATTCTAGCATTTGATGACGCCGTCTGGCTTGTTCTTGCACGTGTACACCCAGCGTCTAGCTATGGCCTTGCGACCCGGTGGAAGATCCACCATGTTGTAAACACCATGCTCTATGATGGAGTCGAGCTCCTTGTGCATGGCCTGCTCCTAGAGGGCTGCATCAGGAGCAAAGTGCGCCTGGCGGACCATGTTCAGATCATGCGAGAGATGGGTGGTACCGTGAGAGCAGTGGCAATAGCAGTGAGGTGTGCAACAGGACCAGACTCAGCAGCTACATCAGCACAAAAGAACTCCGTTGCGATCAGAGAGTAGCCAACTGCAGAGTTTGGATGGACTACAATGGCACACAGCCCAAGTATACCGAGACTAGTATTAGGAGGAGCCGGCACATGGCTTGGAGGAGGACTGGTAGGGTGCGATTGAAAGAGGGAGAACCATGAGAGAGCGACTGCAAAGGCCTAAGATGGCCACCAGGAGCCCGACTAAAGGAGGAGGGTCAAAAGAGGGTACGGGTGCAACTGGTTCTGTAGCCAAGGGAATCCGCACAGGATCAGCCGATGATAGACAAGTGATAAGTGGTGAGACTGGCAAGGAGCCATGCGACAATGCTGGAGAATATGACGACGATGGTGTAGGCACGACAACAGGTGATGTGACAGTAGGTGATGCGATGGGAGATGACACTACAGGTCATGAGAACGATGCCAATGGGGATGTATGTGCCAACCCTGACCCTGGCAAGGACACAGGAACAGGTCCGGCAGAGAGAGAGGATGTAGCTTCTACAGCCGGTGAGGAAAATGGTACATTCGTGGGTGCAGAAGTCAAAGGAGATGGAACATAGGTAGAAGACACAGACGAAGAGAAGACACAGTCCTCAGGTCATCCAGCCCACGAGTATCCTTGTACACGAGAGGCGGGTGCAAGAGGAGAGACGCTATCGACAATGTCGCGACTGAGTTTATTTTTGAAAAACAAAGCAGCAGAAACTCAATGACGCACGTACAATCAGCATTTCAAAAGCGCCAAGCCTTGGACCATAGAGAGGTACCAAGGAAAAAAAGTAAGGCCGTGACGGGAGAGCTTCACATCACGTTGGTCCTCAGGTAGCCAGACACATGTGATGCTCTCCCAGACACGAGCAAGATGCAAGTCAACACGGCGACCATACCATGGCTTGTACGGTGTGGCATGGTATGGAAGCGGACCATGAGGAACCCAGTTCTACACCCATGTCCTCTACTTCATGGCCACATGAGCAAAGGCTTTGGAGAGACCAGACTGAAGCAGCATGGTGCGGACACCGTTGGCCAGGGTGTGGTTCCAACGTTCTGAGATGTCGTTTTACTCTGTGGTGTATGGGACAGATGACACAAAACGGACACCAAGCGATGTAAGAAAGCAAAGAGTTTGGCCAACGAACTCACTTCTGCAATCGGAGTGAAATACGCGATCACGTCTACTAGCGTAGTCCGGTCGCTGATGGTGCATGGGTGAAAGACTTGTAACATGTCTCATACCCCTGTTGCTTACCAGCTTGCTCTGGGTGCGCGTCATTCTCTTCTGGTTTCATGAGCAGCATTGCCGCATGTCACATCACGTCACCTGAACGCGTGTCACGTGCAATGTAGGGTGTAGAAAAGGTGGCGGCATCCAAGCCAGCGGAAGGCTAATGACAAAACAAGCTGCGTATGGCGGCGGTGTGCACATGGTAGAGGCGTCAATACAGTAGGCAAGTATGCTCAGGGGACAGTGAGGGAGCAACATAGACATGAGGAGATGAAGCCGCGGTCAAAGTGGGTACAAACAACAAAACACGATGCAATTTGTCACACAGGAGACCACGAAGAAAAATTCATCCAGATGACTGGAGTGAGAGAGACAACGCCACCGCCATGAGACACAGTAAAATCTACACTGTGATCAT
Source organism: Penium margaritaceum (assembly GCA_023375785.1). Lineage (NCBI taxonomy): Eukaryota > Viridiplantae > Streptophyta > Zygnematophyceae > Desmidiales > Peniaceae > Penium > Penium margaritaceum. The sequence goes on from SZWC01000470.1 coordinate 387,957, forward strand.
CAAGGGTAGTGACGGATAGCAGACTGACCTCGTACAGTACATCGGGCAGAAACAGATCGCTTTCAGGGCCAATGAAATATAGGACGTCAACATCCTAGACTGGGGGCATCTGTTCCCATCCAGTCCGGACACCGAAAGTTCCTAACGTCACAAATGGAAGATGTAATGACATTGTGTGATGAGTGGCTCCAGAACCAAAAATCAGAATCCACGTGACACGCGTGCAGGTGACGTAATGTGACATGCGGCAATGTTGCTCGTGTAACCAGAAGAGAATGGCGCGCGCCCAAAGCAAGCTGGTAAGCGACAGGGGTATGAGACATGTTACAAGTCTTTAACCCATGCACCATCAGCGACCGGAATACGCCAGTAGATGTGACCTCGTATTTGCGCGTCATCGGGTCACTAATGTTCCTAGCGACGACGACGCGCCCAGACATCGCGTTCGCTGTCAACCTCCTGGCTCAATTCTCTCAGGAGCCGCATCACCTCCACTTCGAGATTGAAATCCGAGTACTAGGCTATGTCGTCTCAACTCCACGGTGAGGTCTCATGTTTCGCTGACAGCCGTCTATTGTCGCGGTGGGCTACACCGACAGGGACTGGACTCGCAGTCCGGAGGGTAAGAGCCGCAGAGGCTGGATCTTTCTGATTGGCGGCACAGCGGTGTCCTGGCACAGTGGCAAGAAGGGGTGCATTGCACACACCACTGCTGAGGCTGAGTACGTAGCCCTTGGTTCAGGCATATGTGAGAACGTGTGGCTGCGTCGTCCGTTGTCTGAGTTGCGTCAAATTGTCGCATCCATCACATTGCATTGTGACCATGAGAATGCCATGGCCATCGCCGACAATGACGACGTGCATCATACACGCACAAAGCACATTAATGTTGAGTATCATTATGTGCGTTTGTTGTTGCATGACGACGGCATCAGCATTGTGTGGGTTGAGACAACACGGCAGTTGGCTGAATTCTTGACCAAGGCACTGAAGCACGACTCATTCAAGAAGGTTGTGAGTTCGGTCGACATGTGTCCGTGAGTTCCACTCTTTGTCCTGGCCTGCGTCTCTATGTGATGTGGGGGAGTCTATCTGTTGAATGTGACGTTGCAAACCCATGTACACTGCGCCTGTGAGTCATGGAGGAGTTAGTTTTTCCGCGTCTCTCATTGTACTCTATTGTGTCCTCCCGGCTTGTGTACATCGGCGTGCAGATGACTGACGGCGAGACTTGACGCTACTAGAGTGTTGTCCGGTGGAGCCGACGCACGCTGAGGCATACACGTAGTTTGCTAGAGCCTCCTCCCTGCGTCAACATGCCTAGCTCCATTGGCAAGCCGCTTTGGCGATCGAGCCGCCGGCAGTCAATGCCACCGCAGAGGCTTTTTGCATGTGTGCACCGCTACATCTGACTGTGCTATTGTGTCTGTAGCATCATGCTCTGCCTAGGGTCCATGTTTCATGTTGTGTGGCACTGTTTGGCACAATGGACCTTCGTAGGCACTACCTAGGTTCACACAGCCATAACTCTTCGCTTCTATTTTTCTAACTGTTTGTGACCGCACGACAGCGTTTTCAGCGTTGAAATTATGGTATGGTCCAGTTTCTAGGCGAAACGGACGACACCCGGGTTTTTGGGCTGTCGGCCGTCTAGTAGGGCTCACGGAGAAAACCCTGCCTGCCAGAAAACACGGCGAAATGACCATACATCCACAGAATTCTCGTTATCTATCGCCATATCCACGTTTCGCACATTAAGCACGCCATATCCATTCTTGGAGCTTTTCACTTCTTTATTAACGCTACATCCATCGAGCATGCAAAAAAAAACAAGCCATATCCAAATGTACACGCTATGTCGACGCCGCATGCCATCAAGCGACAATATGCTGACATCGTCAAACATGAAAGAAAAATCACGAACCCCTCTATACAGGGGTTTGTGACTGTTTTCACAAAGGTTTGCGACAGTTTTGAGTGGAGGGGATCGAAACACCCCATGCGTTGAAAGGGAATCTGCTGAGCACAGCTACCGCCGGTGCCGAGGGTGAGCCCGCGAAAAAAAAAAAAAAAACCCTAAAACCCCGAGTGTAATTTGGGGTAGGGTTTGATAGTGGTTTGCATGGATAGAAACAGGTTTGCATCTCAGAAAACAAAACATTTTTAAAGAGGCATTTTTGCTTTATTGCGATAGAGCGATTAGCGTTTTTTTTTTTCCGACTCGCAAACCCCCATTCGCAGATGTAGGGTTTTATGTTTGCGCGGGCTCCGCCCGCGCAAACATAGAAAACCCTACATCCACGAATGGGGGGTTGCGAGTCGGGGTAAAATAAAAAAGGCTAATCGCTCGATCGCGATTCTCCCGAGAGGGGGGACGGGGGGAGGGGGGGTGGGTGGGGGGGGAGCGAAGCGAGGGGGGTGACACATCACCCCCCCTCGCTTCGCTCGACCGGCGACTTCAGTCGCCAATCGGGCATGGCCATGAAAATAGATCTTGCATTTGTTTAAACGTTCTGGATATGGCGTAGTTAATGTTTAAGTCACGGATATCTCAAGCTTGTGTTGACGCTTGCGCGGATACATCAGCTATTTTGCGGCAGAAAATAGGTCTAGGTGTTGTGATTTGTGACGATCTTGTCGACCTATACAATACTGTGACCACTCGGTCGCGTCCATACTCGTGCATATCCCTGATGTGGACCCTGGTGGTACTGGTGCGTCATCTGGTGGTGGACTACCAGCTTGGAGCTGACCGACGGGCGTTGCAGAGCTCTGGACGGTAGTCGGGACCTCTTGCAGTTTTTCTGCAGCACGCAGGAGTTTATTGGTGGAGTGGCCGTGGGCCCGACTTGCATGTTTTTGCATTGTGTGTCCACCGTTTGATGCCGGATACATGCATGTGACCAGTCGTAGCGTCCGGCTTTTGATCCTGCACGTCTAGGTTCAGACGGCGTAGCGTTCTGACATGTCTGCGCAAAGTTACAGCCAAAGCAGTGGTTTTGGGCTGGTTTTAGGATAGATCTTGCACTGCCGCATTCGACACTCGCCGTGCGCTGCGGTAGGTACTTATAATGGTGTTAAACCAAGATCAAGACCGGTCTCGATCTCGCTCATCTTGATTTTTTCTCGTCTCGTTGTCTCGTATCGCATGACACGAGACAATCTCGATATGTCTCGCGCAGGATAAGACGAGACCGAGACATGTCATGTGTCGCGCGAGATCAGTACGAGAATCTCGTACCGTAGTATGAGTCTCGCTTTTTTTCTCCAGTGAACCCTGCCACGTGTGTCAAGGCTGTAACAGCCAATCGCGCATTGGAACTGTCAGTACAGAAAAGCCGGCAGATCCAATGTGCGACACTCTGTCTATGAACGGTCTTGAAGAGTCAACAGGAACATCGAAAATACAGTTTACGTAAAAAAAATTCAAAACAAACTACTATCATGGTCACAATTGCACGTCCTTCATTGCATAAAGAACTGAATCTACTTCGCGATGAGATGCAAATTCACTCCCAGCATTTTTTTTTTTTCGCTCCACGTAACCTGCTTGCGCGTGCCGAATGCCGACATGTGCAAACAGCAGGCTAGTCGTTCTTGGACATGTTTCGTGCCCGCTGGTCTAGACCTGCAGTTGTCAATGACGTAGGGTTTGAATGGTAAACTGAGGGGGGGTTTGCTTCGACAAATATGTAAACTCTAGTTTTTTTAAAAAAAACTTGCTCGCAGTCAAAATGAAGTCTCCGCGAAGTGGGACCAGTTGTATTTCCTTGCTAGGTAGACATGCCAGTCGCTATTGCCCATTTCAAATGCTGTTTCATGGTCCATTTTTGGCCTTTTTTTCTCCACACTTGTCCATGTTATGTCACGTTGGATACGTTGCGTTGTTGTTGTTGTAGCCAAGGAAGGAAGTGCATGTCGTAGAAACTTCTTATGTCCAGAGCATACTGTGTGCAAGGGTAGAGGGCATCAAGATTCCATTAGTTATAAAGAAATAGACGAGAACGTCAGAGTTGTCAGTGCTTGCAACAAATGATCTCTCTGCGCAACCACCTATGGCAAAGAAATCAGGTTCATAGGATTTGAATGCATCAATGAGAGGTGCACAGTCATTCATAGACAAAATAGGAAAGAGCATTGAAGCATGCATCATACGAGAAAGTGGAGGATACAACCACAGAGGTCAAAATCGCAAAGTAGCCAACTGTCGTTGAGGTGATAGCAGCTCTTGTGCCCACTTCCTTGGTGGCAACAACGGGAGTTTTTGCACTCTACTCTAAAGCGCTAGCGACAGAAGAGGTCACAGTGGTAAGGAGCGTTGTTTACAAGTGTGCAGCACTAACGGCAAGACCTAACCTGGAGAGGCTCTGCACCCTCCTCTTGGACATGGAGCTTGCTACAACAAGATCAGAAGTAGTTCCCACTTCCACTGCAATTTACTCCAGGAAGGCATGGACCTCTGTCATCCAGCTTCAGAAACCACGCAGGGTGTGCTTGCAGGTCTCATCAGCAAGTTGCATCTCAATCTTGAGGGGGAAAATCGTGGCGTGTAAGAGGAGATGCAACCGTTGGAGGAAGTCTAGTCGCAGGTGAGAGCTGCATGGGCTGCCATTATCTTGGCAGGAACATTCTGCAAACCCTTGTGGAGAATCTCAACCTCCATCTGGACTACCCAAGTGCGCTACCTAGGAGGAGGGAGGCAGTCACCTCTTTCAAGGTCAGCACACCTCAGAGCGCTTACACAGACATCCCTAGAGTCCTTCGGGTGTGAGGTGGAGGCAAAGGATGCTTCAGTATTCGAACAAAAACAGATGTGCTTACTATGTAGGGACCTCTGCAATGTCAAGGCAAGCCAAGGAGACTACAACCTGCTGTACATGTGGCTGGAAATACACCACGGCGGCATGTTTGAGGTATTCCACAGTTACGCCTTGGTGAGGAAGTTCTCACTATAGCCTGTAAGTGTGTGTAAGTTTGTGTAAGTGTGGGTAAGTGCGTGTAAGTCCGTGTAAGTGTATGTAAGTATGTGTAAGTGCCTGTAAGTGCGTGTAAGTGTGTGTAAGTGTGTGTATGTGCGTGTATGTACGGGTAAGTGTATGTAAGTGCGTGTAAGTATGTGTAAGTGCGTGTAAGTTCATGTAAGTGCAGGTAAGAACGTGTAGGTGTGTGTAAGTGCGTGTAAGTGCGTGTAAGTGTGTGTAAGTACGTGTACGTGCGTGTAAGCGTGTGTACGTGCGTTTAAGTGCGTGTAAGTGCATAAAAGTGCATAAAAGTGTGTGTAAGTTTGTGTAATTGTGTGTAAGTATGTGTAAGTTTGCGTAAGTGCGTGTAAGTGCGTGTAAGTACGTGTAAGTGCGTGTAAGTACGTGTAAGTTCGTCTAAGTACATAAAAGTACGCGTAAGTACGTGTAAGTACATGTAAGTGTGTGTAAGTGCATGTAAGTACGTGTAAGTGTGTGTAGGTGTGTGTTAGTGCGTGTAAGTGTGTGTAAGTGCGTGTGAGTACATGTAAGTGCGTGTAAGTGCGTGTAGGTGTGTGGAAGCGTATAAAAGTGTGTGTAAGTATGTCTAAGTGCATGTAAGTTCGTGTAAACATGTGAAAGTATATGTAAGTGTGTGTAAGTGCGTGTAAGTGTGTGTAAGTGCGTGTAAGTGTGTGTAAGTGTATGTAGATGCATGTCAGTGTGTGTTAGTGCGTGTAAGTGCGTATAAGTCCGTGTAAGTGCGGGTAAGTGCATGTCAATGCATGTAAGTATGTGAAAGTGCGGGTGAGTGCATGTACGTGTGTGTAAGTGTGTGTAAGTACATGCAAGTGCGTGTAAGTGCGTGTAAGTGCGTGTACGATCACTTTAAGTGCAGGTAAGTGCATTTAAGTTCAGTTTAAGTGCGTGTAAGTTCATGTAAGTTCGTGTAAGTGCATGTTAGTGCGTTTAAGTGCGTGTAAGTGCGTGTAAGTACGTATTAGTACATGTTAGTGCGTGTAAGTGTGTGTATGTACTTGTAAGTGTGTGTAAGTGTGTGTAAGTGCATGTAAGTGCATGTAAGTGCATGTAAATGCGTGTAAGTACGTGTAAGTGCTTGTAAGTTTGTGTAAGTACATATAAGCACGTGTAAGTATGTGTAAGTATGTGTAAGTGCAAGTTAGTGCGTGTAAGTACGTGTAAGTACATGTAAGCACGTGTAAGTGCGTGTAAGTGCGTGTAAGTGTGTGTAAGTGGGTGTAAGTTCTTGCCAGTGCAAGTAAGTGCGTGTGAGTATGTGCAGGTGTGTGTAAGTACGTGTAAGTGCGTGTAAGTACGTGTAAGTTTGTGTAAGTACGTGTAAGTGCGTGTAAGTGCATGTGAGTGCGTGTAAGTGTGTGTAAGTGCGTGTCAGTGCGTGTAAGTGCGTGAAAATACGTGTAAGTAAATGTAAGTTCGTGTAAGTGCGTGTAAGTACATGTAAGTGCGTGTAAGTGAGTGTAAGTGCGTGTAAGTGCGGTTTAAGTTCGTGTAAGTGCGTGTAAGTGCAAGTAAGTACGTGTAAGTGCATGGAAGTGCGTATAAGTGTGTGGAAGTACGTGTAAGTGCGTTTAAGTTCAGTTTAAGTTCATGTAAGTTCGTGTAAGTCTGTGTAATTACGTGTAAGTGTGTGTAAGTGGGTGTAAGTGTGTGTAAATGCGAGTAAGTGCGTGTAGGTGCGTATAAGTGCGTGTAAGTGCGTGCAAGTGCGTGTAAGTGCGTGTAAGTGCGTGTAAGTTCAGTTTAAGTGCGTATAAGTGTGTGTAAGTTCTGTTTAAGTGCGTGTAAGTTCATGTATATTTGTGTAAATGCGTGTAAGTGTGTTTAAGTGCGTGTAAGTGTGTGTAAGTACGTGTAAGAATGTGTTAGTGCATGTTAGTGCGTGTAAGTGTATGTAAGTATGTGTAAGTGCGTGTAAGTGTGTATAAGTGTGTGTAAGTGCATGTAAGTGCGTGTAAATGCGCGTAAGTGTGTGTAAGTGCGTGTAAGTACGTGTAAGTGCGTGTAAGTGCGTATAAGTATGTATAAGTTTCTGTAAGTATGTGTAACTGTGTGCAAGTTCATGTAAGTGCATGTAAGAGCGTGTAAATGTGTGTAAGTGCATGTAGGTACGTGTAAGTATGTGTAAGTGCAATTTTGTGCGTGTAAGTACGTGTAAATACATGTACGCACGTGTAAGTGCGTGTAAGTGCGTGTAAGTGTGTGTAAGTGGGTGGAACTGCTTGCAAGTGCAAGTAAGTACGTGTAAGTACGTGTAAGTGCGTGTAAGTGGGTGTAAGTGCGTGTAAGTTTGTGTAAGTGCGAGTAAGCATCACTAAGTGGGTATAAGTGCGTGAAAGTGCATGTAAGTGCATATAAGTACATGTACGTTTGTATAAGTGCGTGTAAGTGCTTGTAAGTACGTGTAAGTGTGTGTAAGTGCGTGTAAGTGCGTGTAAGTGCGTGTAAGTGCGTGTAAGTGCGTGTAAGTGCGTGTAAGTGTGTGTAAGTGCGTGTAAGTATGTGTAATTTTGTGTAAGTGCGTGTAAGTGCGTTAAGTACGTATAAGCGTGTGTAAGTGCATGTAAGCGCATGTAAGTACGTGTAAGTACGTGTAAGTGCAAATTAGTGTGTGTAAGTACATGTAAGTACATGTAAGCACGTGTAAGTGCGTGTAAGTGCGTGTAAGTGTGTGTAAGTGGTGTAAGTTCTTGCAAGTGCAAGTAAGTGCGTATAAGTACATGTAAGTACGTGCAAGTGCGTGTAAGTACGTGTAAGTGTGTTAAAGTTTGTGTAAGTGTGTGTAATTATGTGTAAGTACGTTTAAGTGTGTGTAAGTGTGTGTAAGTGTGTGTCAGTACGTGTAAGTGCATGTAAGTGCGTGTCAATGCTTGTAAGTATGTGTAAACACGTGTAAGTAAATGTCAGTGCGTGTAAGTTTGTGTAAGTGTATGTAAGTATATGAAAGTGTGTATAAGTGCGGTTTAAGTTTGTTTAAGTGCGTGTAAATACGTGTAATTGTGTATAAGTGTGTGTAGGAGCGTGTAGGTGCGTGTAGGTGCGTGAAACTTCATGTAAGTGTGTGTAAGTGCGTATAAGTGTGTGTAAGTGCATGTAAGTATGTGTAAGTGCGTGGAAGTGCGTGTAAGTGCGTGTATGTGTGTACAAGTACGTGTAAGTGCGTGTAAGTGTGTACAAGTGCGTGTAAGTGCATGTAAATACATGTAAGTGCATGTAAGTATGTGTAAGTGTTTGTAAGTGGGTGTAAGTGCGTGTAAGTATGTGTAAGTACGTGTAGGTATGTGTACGTGTGTGAAAGTTTGTGGAAGTGCGTGTTAGTGCATATAAGTACTTGTAAGTGTGTGTAAGTGCATGCAAGTGCGTGTAAAAGTGTATAAGTGCGTGTATGTGTGTGCAAGTGCGTGTAAGTGTGTGTAAGTACGTGTAAGTGCGTGTAAGTGCGTGCAAGTACGTGTAAGTTTGTGTAAGTGCATGTAAGTATGTGTAAGTGTGTGTTAGTGCATGTTAGTGTGCATAAGTGCGTGTAACTGCGTGTAAGTACGTGTAAGTGCGTGTAAGTTTGTGTAAGTGCGTGCAAGTGCATGTAAGTGCCTGTAAGTGCGTGTAAGTGCGTGTAAGTCCATGGAAGTGTGGAAGTGCGTGTAGGTGCGTGTAAGTGCCTGTAAGTTTGTGCAAGTACGTGTAAGTGCATGTAAGTGGGTTTAAGTGCGTGTAAATGCGTGTTAGTGCATGTACGTGTGTGTAAGTTCATTTAAGTGTGGATAAGTGCGTGTAAGTGTGTGTAATTGCGTGTAAGTACGTGTAAGTACGTGTTAGTGCGTATACGTGCATGTAAGTGTGTGTAAGTGCGTGTATGTACGTGTAAGTACGTCTAAGTGTGTGTTAGTACATGTATGTACGTGTAAGTTTGTATAAGTGTGGGTAAGTGCGTGTAAGTGTGTGTAAGTGTGTATAAGTGCGTGTAAGTGCGTGTAAGTACGTGTAAGTGCGTGTAAGTGGGTGTATGTGCGTGAAAGTACGTGTAAGTGCGTGTAAGTATGTGTAAGTGCGTGTTAGTGCATGTAAGTACCTGTAAGTACATGTAACTATGTGTAAGTGCGTGTAAGTACGTATAAGTTTGTGTAAGTGCGTGTATGTGCGTGTCAGTGCATATAAGTGCGTGGAAGTGCGTGTAAGTGCATGTAAGTGTGGATAAGTGCTTGTAAGTGCGTGTAAGTGTGTGGAAGTATGTGTAAGTGTGTGTGAGTGCGTGTAAGTGCGTGTAAGTGCGTGTAAGTGTGTTTAAGCGCGTGTAAGTATGTGTAAGTGCGTGTAAGTGCGTGTAAGTGCCTATAAGTAGGTGTAAGTGCGTGTACATGTATGTAAGTATGTGTAAGTGTGTGTAAGTACGTGTAAGTGCATGTTAGTGTGTGTCAGTACGTGTAAGTGTGTGTATGTTCGTGTAAGTGCGGGTAAGTGCATGTAAGTGCATATAAGTGCGAAGGAGTACGTCTAAGTGCATGCAAGTTTCTGTAAGTGCAGGTGAGTACGTGTAGGTGCGTGTAAGTGCGTGTAAGTGCGTGTCTGTGCGTGTAAGTGCGTGTAAGTTGGTGTATGTGCTGGTAAGTACGTGTAAGTGTGTGTAAGTGTCTGCAAACACGTGTAAGTGTGTGTAAGTGCATGTAAGTGCATATAAGTGCGTGTAAGTGTGTGTTAGTTTGTGTAAGTGTGTGTAAGTGCGTGTAAGTGCGTATAAGTGTGTGTAAGTGCGTATAAGTATGGAGAAATGTGGAAGTGTGTGTAAGTATGTGTACGTGCCTGTAAGTTTGTGCAAGTACGTGTAAGTGTGTGTAGGTACGTCTAAGGGTGTGTAAATGCGTGTCAGTGCATGTAAGTGTAAGTTCGTGTAAGTGCGAAGAAGTGCGTGTAAGTGCGTATAAGTGCATGTAATAACGTGTAAGAACGTGTAAGTGCGTGTAAGTGCGTGTAAGTGTGTGTAAGTGCATGTATGTGCGTGTAAGTACGTGTAAGTGCGTGTCAGTGGGTGTTTGTGCGTGTAAGTTCGTGTAAGTGCGGTTCAGTACGTATAAGTGTGTGTAAGTGTGTGTAAGTACGTGGAAGTGTGTGTAAGTGCATGTAAGTACGTGTAATTGTGTGTATGTGTGTGTACATTTTTGTAAGTGTGTGTAAGTACATGTAAGTGCGTATAAGTGCGTGTAAGTACGTGTAGGTTCGTGTAAGTGTGTGTAAGTGCGTGTAAGTGCGTGTAAGTGCGTGTAAGTGCGTATAAGTGCGTGCACGTGTGTGTAAGTACATGTAAGTGTGTGTAATTTCGTGTAAGTACGTGAATGTGCATGGACGTGCGTGTAAGTGCGTGGAAGTGCATGTAAGTGCGTGTAAGTGTGTGTAAGTGCGTGTTAGTGTGTGTAAGTTCGTGTAAGTACGTGTAAGTATGTGTAAGTGTGTGTTTGTTCGTGTAAGTGGGTGTAAGTGCGTGTAAGTGTGTGTTTGTGTGTGTCAGTGCGTGTAAGTGTGTGTAAGTTTGTGTAGGTTTGTTTAAGTGCGTGTAAGTGCATATAAGTATGTGCAAGTATCTGTAAGTGCTTGTAAGTACGTGTAAGTGCGTGTAAGTGCGTGTATGTGCATGTAAGTGTATGTAAGTGCGTGTAAGTGCGTATAAGTGCGTGAAGGTACGTGTAGGTGCGTGAAATTTTATGTAAGTGCGTGTAAGTGCGTATAAGTACGTGTAAGTGCTTGTAAGTACGTGTTAGTACATGTAAGTACGTGTAAGTGCGTGTAAGTGCATGTAAGTATATGTAAGTGCATGCAAGTGCGTGTAAGTGCGTGTGAGTGTGTGTAAGTTTGTGTAAGTACGTAAAAGTATGTGTTATTGTGTGTTAGTGCATGTAAGTACATGGAAGTGCGTGTAACTACGTGTAAGTGTGTGTAAGTGCGTGTAAGCTTGTGTAAGTGCGCGTAAGTGCGTGTAAGTGTGTGTAAGTATGTGGAAGTGCGTGTAAGTGCGTGGAAGTGTGTGTAAGTATGTTTAAGTGCGTGTAAGTGAATGTACGTGTGTGTAAGTGGGTGTAAGTACATGTAAGTAGGTAAAAGTGTATGTACGTGTGTATAAGTGCGTATATGTGTGTGTAAGTGTGTGTAAGTGTGTGTCAGTGTGTGCCAATGCATGTAAATGCGTGTAAGTTCGTGTAAGTGCGGGTAAGTGCGTGTAAGTGCTGGTAAGTGCGTGTACGTGCGTGTAAGTACATGCAAGTATATGTAAGTCCGTATAAGTGTGTGTAAGTGCGTGTAAGTGCGTATAAGTGCGTGTAAGTGCGTATAAGTTTGTGTAAGTATGTGCAAGTACTTGTAAGTGCATGTAAGCACGTGTAAGTGTGTGGATATCTGGAAGTGCGTGTAAGTGCGTATAAGTTCGTGCAAGTGCGTCTAAGTGCGTGTAAGTACGTGTAGGTGCGTGTAAGTATGTGTAATGCGTGTCAGTGCCTGTAAGTGTGTGTAAGTTTGTGTAAGTGTGGGTAAGTGCGTGTAAGTGCGTGTAAGTGTATGTAAGTACGTGTAAGTGCGTGTAAGTGCGTGTAAGTGCGTGTAAGTGTGTGTAAGTGTGTGCAAGTGCGTGTATGTACGTGTAAGTGTATGTAAGTGCGTGTAAGTATGTGTAAGTGCGTGTAAGTTCATGTAAGTGCAGGTAAGAACGTGTAGGTGTGTGTAAATACGTGTAAGTGCATGTAAGTGTGTGTAAGTACGTGTACGTGTGTGTAAGCGTGTGTATGTGCGTTTAAGTGTGTGTAAGTGCATAAAAGTGCATAAAAGTACGTGTAAGTTTGTGTAAGTGCGTGTAAGTGTGTTTTAGTGTGTGTAAGTACGTGTAAGTAAACGTAAGTGTGTGTATGTTCGTGTAAGTGTGTGTAAGTGTGTGTAATTCCGTGTAAGTGTGTGTAAGTTTGTGTGAGTGCGTGTAAGTGCGTGTAAGTGTATGTAAGTACGCGTAAGTGCGTGTAAATAGTGTAAGTATGTGTAAGTACGTGTAAGTACGTGTAAGTACGTGTAAGTTCGTGTAAGTATATAGAAGTGCGCGTAAGTGCGTGTAAGTACGTGTAAGTGCGTGTAAGTGCGTGTAAGTGTGTATAAGTACGTGTAAGTACGTGTAAGTGCGTGTAAGTGTGTGTAAGTGCGTGTAAGGGCGTGTGAGTGTGTGTAAGTGTGTGTAAGTGCGTGTTTGTGTGTATATGTGTGTGTAAGTGCACATGAGTGTGTGTAGGTATGTGTAAGTGCGTGTAAGTGTGTGAAAGTGTATGTAAGTTCATGTAAGTACGTGTAAGTGTGTGTAAGTGTGTGTTAGTGCGTGTAAGTGCGTGTAAGTGCGTGTGAGTACACGTAAGTGCGTGTAAGTGCGTGTAGGTGCGTGGAAGTGTATGAAAGTGTGTGTAAGTGTGTCTATGTGCATGTAAGTTCGTGTAAACATGTGAAAGTACGTGTAAGTGTGTGTAAATGTGTGTAAGTGTGTGTAAGTACGTGTAGATGCATGTCAGTGTGTGTTAGTGCGGGTAAGTGCGTATAAGTTCGTGTGAGTGTGGGTAAGTGCATGTCGGTGCATGTAAGTGCGTGAAAGTGTGGGTGAGTGCATGTAGGTGTGTGTAAGTGTGTGTAAGTACATGCAAGTACGTGTAAGTGCGTGTAAGATCACTTTAAGTGCGGGTAAGTGCATGTAAATTCATTTTAAGTGCGTTCAAGTTCATGTAAGTTCGTGTAAGTGCGTGTAAGTGCGTTTAAGTGCGTATAAGTGTGTGTAAGTACGTATTTGTACATGTTAGTGCGTGTAAGTGTGTGTATGTATGTGTAAGTGCGTGTAAGTGTGTGTAAGTGCATGTAAGTGCATGTAAGTACGTGTAAGTGCGTGTAAGTACGTGTGAGTGTGTGTAAGTGTGTGTAAGTACATATAAGCACGTGTAAGTATGTGTAAGTACGTGTAAGTGCAAGTTAGTGCATGTCAGTACGTGTAAGTACATGTAAGCACGTGTAAGTGCGTGTAAGTGCGTGTAAGTATGTGTAAGTGGGTGTAAGTTCTTGCCAGTACAAGTAAGTGCGTGTGAGTATGTGCAGGTGTGTGGAAGTACGTGTAAATGCATGTAAGTACGTGTAAGTTTGTTTAAGTATGTGTAAGTGCGTGTAAGTGCATGTGAGTGTGTGTAAGTGCGTGTAAGTGTGTGTCAGTGCGTGTAAGTGTGTGTAAGTGCATGTCAATGCGTGTAAGTGGGTGTAAATACGTGTAAGTAAATGTAAGTTCGTGTAAGTGTGTTTAAGTACATGTAAGTGCGTATAAGTACGTGTAAGTGCGTGTAAGTGCGGTTTAAGTTCGTGTAAGTGCGTGTAAGTGCATGTAAGTATATGTCAGTGCATGGAAGTGCGTATAAGTGTGTGGAAATACATGTAAGTGCGTTGAAGTTCAGTTTAAGTTCGTGTAAGTTTGTGTAAGTTTGTGTAATTACGTGTAAGTGTGTGTAAGTGGGTGTAAGTGTGTGTAAATGCGAGTAAGTGCGTGTAGGTACGTATAAGTGCGTGTAAGTGCGTGCAAGTGCGTGTAAGTGCGTATAAGTTCAGTTTAAGTGTGTATAAGTGCGTGTAAGTTCTGTTTAAGTGCGTGTAAGTTTGTGTAAGTTTGTGTAAGTGCGTGTAAGTGCGTTTAAGTGCGTTTAAGTATGTGCAAGTACATGTAAGTACGTGTTAGTGCATGTTAGTGCGTGTAAGTGTGTGTAAGTACGTGTAAGTGCGTATAAGTGTGTATAAGTGTGTTTAGGTGCATGTAAGTGCCTGTAAATGCGCGTAAGTGTGCATAAGTGTGTGTCAGTACGTATAAGTGCGTGTAAGTGCGTATAAGTATGCATAAGTTTGTGTAAGTACGTGTAACTGTGTGTAAGTGTATGTAAGTGCATGTAAGAGCGTGTAAGTGTGTGTAAGTGCATGTAGGTACTTGTGAGTATGTGTAAGTGCAAGTTTGTGCGTGTAAGTACGTGTAAATACATGTACGCACGTGTAAGTGCGTGTAAGTGCGTGTAAGTGCGTGTAAGTGGGTGTAACTGCTTGAAAGTGCAAGTAAGTACGTGTAAGTACGTGTAAGTGCGTGTAAGTGGGTGTAAGTGTGTGTAAGTTCGTGTAAGTGCGAGTAAGCGTCTGTAAGTGCATATAAGTGTGTGAAAGTGCGTGTAAGTGCATGTAAGTGCGTGTAAGTTTGTATAAGTGCATACAACTCCCTGTAAGTACGTGTAAGTGTGTGTAAGTGCGTGTTAGTGCGTGTAAGTGCGTGTGAGTGCGTGTCAGTGCGTGCAAGTGCGTGTACGTTTGTGTAAGTGCGGGTAAGTGTGTATAGGTGCGTGTAAGTGTGTAAGTACGTGCAAGTACATGTAAGTACTTGTAAGTACGTGTAAGTGAGTGCTGGTACGTGTAAGTGCGTGTAGGTACATGTAATTGCATGTAAGTGCGTGTAAGTGCGTGTAAGTTTGTGTAAGTTTGGGTAAGTGCGTGTAAGTGCGTATAAGTGCGTGTAAGTACGAGTACATTTGTGTTAGTGTGTGTAAGTGTGTGTAAGTGCGTGTAACTATGTGTAAGTATGTGTAAGTGCGTGTATGTCCGTGTAGGTGTATGTAAGTGCGTGTCAGTGCATGTAAGTTTGTGCAAGTGTGTGCAAGTGTGTGTAACTTCATGTAAGTGCGTGTAAGTACGTGTCATTGTATGTAAGTGCATGTAAGTTCGTGTAAGTGCGGATAAGTGTGTGTAAGTGTGTGTAAGTGCGTATAAGTATGTGTAAGAGCGCATAAGTGCGTGTAAGTGCGTGTAAGTGTGTGTAAGTGCATGTAAGTACGTGTAAGTCCGTGTAAGTGCATATACGTACGTGTAAGTATGTGTAAGTACATGCAAGCACGTGTAAGTGTGTATAAGTGCGTGTGAGTGTGTGTAAGGGGGTGTAAGTGCTTGCAAGTACAAGTAAGTGGGTGTAAGTACGTGTAAGTGTGTGTAAGTGTGTGTAAGTGCATGTAACTGTGTGTAAGTTTGTGTGAGTGTGTATACGTATGTGTAAGTGCGTGTAAGTGCGTGTAAGTGCGTGCAAGTGCGTGTTAGTGTGTGTCAGTATGTGTAAGTATGTGTAAGTGTGTGTTAATACGTGTTCGTGCATGCAAGTGTGTGTAAGTAAATGTAAGTCCATGTAAGTGCGTGTAAGTACGTGTAAGTGCGTGTAAGTGTGTGTAAGTGCGTATAAGTACGTGTAAGTGCGTGGAAGTACGTGGAAGTGTGTGTAAGTGCGTGTAAGTTCAGTTTAAGGACGTGTAAGTTTGTGTAAGTTCGTGTCATTGTGTGTAAGTGCGTGGAAGTGCGTGTAAGCCGTGTAAGTATGTGTAAGTGCGTGTAGGTACGTGTAAGTGCGTGTAAGTGCGTGCAATTGCATGTAAATGCTTGTAAGTACGTGTAAGTTCAGTTTAAGTACGTGTAAGTGCGTGTAAGTTCTGTTTAAGTTTGTGTAAGTTCGTGTAAGTTCGTGTAAATGCGTGTAAGTGCGTGTAAGTGCGTTTAAGTGCGTGTAAGTGCGTGTAAGTACGTGTAAGGGCGTGAAAGTGCGTGTGAGTGTGTGTAAGTGCGTGTAAGTGTGTGTAAGTAGGTGTAAGTGTGTGTAAGTACGTGTAAGTATGTGTAAGTGCATGTAAGTGCGTGTAAGCGCATGTAAGTGCGTATAAGTATGTGTAAGTACATTTAAGTGCATGTTAGTACGTGTAAGTACGTGAAAGTACATGTAAGCATGTGTAAGCACGTGTAAGTGCGTGTAAGTGTGTTTAAGTGGGGGTAAGTGCTTGCAAGTGCAAGTAAGTACGTGTAAGTACGTATAAGTGCGTGTAAGTACGTGTAAGTGTGTGTAAGTGCGTGTAAGTTCATGCAAGTACGCATAAGTGCATCTGAGTGCGTGTAAGTGCGTGTAAGTGCGTGCAAGTTTGTGTAAGTGTGTGTAAGTGTGTGTAAGTGCATATAAGTACGTGTCAATGTGTGTAAGTGTGTGTAAGTTTGTGTAAGTGCGGAAACGTGCGTGTAGATGCCTGTACGTGCGTGTATGTGCGTTTATGTACGTGTAAGTGCGTATAAGTGTGTGTAAGTGCGTGTTAGTGTGTGTAAGTGCATGTAAGTGTGTGTAAGTGTGTGTAAGTACGTATAAGTACGTGTAAGTTCGTGTAAGTGTGTGTAAGTGCGTGTAAGTGTGTATAAGTGCGTATAAGTACGTGTATGTGTGTGTAAGTTTGTGTAAGTGTGTGTATGTGCGTATAAATGCATGTAAGTGAGTGTAAGTGCGTGTAAGTGCGTGAAAGTGTGAGTAAGTGCGTGTAAGTGTGTATAAGTGTGTGCCATTGTGTGCAATCACATGTAAGTGCGTGTTAGTGCGTGTAAGTGTATGTAAGTGTGTGTAAGTGTGTGTAAGTGCGTGTAAGTGTGTGTAAATACGTGTAAGTACGTGTAAGTGCAAGTAAGTACGAGTAATTACGTGTAAGTGCATATAAGCATGAGTAAGTGTGTGTAAGTGCGTGTAAGTGCATGTAAGTGCGTGTAAGTGCGTGTAAGTGCGTGTAAGTGCGTGTAAGTACGTGTAAGTGCGTGTCAGAGTGTGTAAGTGGGTGTAAGTGCGTGTAAGTACGTGTAAGTAGATGTAAGTTTGTGAAAGTGTGTGTAAGTGCGTGTAAGTGCATGGAAGTGCGTGTAAGTGTGGTTTAAGTTTGTGTAAGTGCGTGTAAGTGCATGCAAGTACGTGTAAGTGGGTGTAAGTACGTGTAAGTGCGTGGAAGTGCGTGTTAGTGTGTGTAAGTTCAGTTTAAGTGCGTGTACGTTCGTGTAAGTTCGTGTAAGTGCGTGTAAGTGCGTGTAAGTGCGTGTAAGTGCGTTTAAGTGCGTGTAGGTGCATGTACGTGTGTGCAAGTGCGTGTAAGTGCGTGTAAGTGCGTGTAAGATCGGTTTAAGTGCGTGTAAGTGGGTATAAGTTCAGTTTAAGTTCGTGTAAGTTCATGTAAGTTCGTGTAAGTGCGTGTATTGCATTTAAGTGTGTGTGAGTGCGTGTAAGTGTGTGTTAGTATGTGTTAGTGTATACAAGTGTGTGTATGTACGTGTAAGTGCGTGTAAGTGTGTGTAAGTAAGTGTAAGTGCATGTAAGACATGTAAGTGCGTGTAAGTGCATGTAAGTGCGTGTAAGTGCGTGTAAGTTTGTGTAAGTGCGTGTAAGTGTGTGTGAGTGTGTTTTAGATCATGTAAGCACGAGTAAGTACGTGTAAGTACGTGTAAGTGCAAGTTAGTACGTATAAGTGCATGTAAGTGTGTGTAAGTGGGTGTAAGTGCTTGCAAGTGCAAGTAAGTGTGTGTAAGTACGTGTAAGTGCATGTAAGTACGTGTAAGTGTGTGTAAGTGCTTTTAAGTTTGTGTAAGTGCGTGTAAGTGTGTGTAAGTGCGTATAAGTGCGTGTAAGTATGTGTAAGTATGTGTCCGTACGTGTTAGTACGTGTAAGTGCATGTAAGTGCGTGTCAGTGCGTGGAAGTATGTGTAAATACGTGCAAGTAAATGTAAGTTTGTGTAAGTGTGTATAAGTGCGTGTAAGTGCGTGTAAGTGCGGTTTAAGTTTATGCAAGTGCATTTTAGTGCATGTAAGTGCTCGTAACTGCGTGGAAGTGCGTGTAAGTGCGTGTAAGTACATGTAAGTGCGTGTAACTGTGTATAAGTGCGTGTAGGTGTGTGTAAGTGTGTGTCAGTGCGTGCAAGTGCGTGTAAGTACGTGTAAGTGCGTGTAAGTTCAGTTTAAGTGCGTGTAATTGCGTATAAGTTCAGTTCAAGTGCGTATAAGTTCGTGTAAGTTTGTAAAAGCATGTGTAGGTGCATTTAAGCGCGTGTGAGTGCGTGTAAGTACGTGTAAGTGTATGTTAGTGCATGTTAGTGCGTGTAAGTGTGTGTAAGTGCGTACAAGTGTGTGTTAGTGCGTACAAGTGTGTGAAAGTGCATGTAAGTGGCTGTAAGGACGTGTAAGTGTGTGTAAGTGCTTGTAAGTGTGTATAAGTGCGTGTAAGTGCATGTAAGTACGTGTAAGTTTGTGTGAGTGCGTGTAAGTGCGTGTAATTGTGTGTAAGTGCATGTAAGTGCGTGTAAGTGCGTATAGGTACGTGTAAGTACGTGTAAGTACGTGTAAGTGCAAGTTAGTGCGTGTAAGTGTATGTAAGTATATGTAAGTACGTGTAAGTGCTTGCAAGTGCAAGTAAGTGCGTGTAAGTATGTGTAAGTGCGCATAAGTGCGTGTAAGTGCGTGTAAGTGCGTGAAAGTGCATGTAAGTGCGTATAAGTGCGTGCAAGTTCATGTATGTGTGTGTAAGTGCATTTAAGTGTGTGTAAGTACGTGTAAGTGCATGTAAGTGTATGTAAGTCCATGTAAGTGCATGTAAGTGTGTGTAAGTGCGTGTAAGTTTGTGCAAGTACGTGTACGTGCGTGTAAGTACATGTAAGTATGTGTAAGTGCCTGTCAGTGTGTGCAAGTGCGTGTAAGTTTGTGTTAGTGCGGGTAAGTACGTGTAAGTGTGTGTAAGTATGTGTAAGTGCGTGTTAGTGCGTGTAAGTGCGTGTAGGTGCGTGTAAGAGTGTGTAAGTGCATGTAAGTATGTGTAAGTGCGTGTAGGTGTGTGTAAGTACGTGTAAGTACGTATAAGTACATGTAAGCACGTGTAAGTGTGTGTAAGTACGTGTAAGTGTGTGTAAGTGCATGTAAGTGCGTGTAAGTGCGTGTAAGTGTGTGTAAGTGCGTGGAAGTACGTGTAAGTGCATGTAAGTACGTGAAAGTTCGTGTAAGTGTGTGTCAATGCGTGTAAGTGTGTGTAAGTTTGTGTAAGTGCGGGTAAGTGCGTGTAGGTGCGTGTCAGTGCGTGTAAGTGCGTGTAAGTACGTGTAAGTACGTGTAAGTAAGTGTAAATGCGTGTTAGTGCGTGTAAGTGTGTGTAAGTATGTGTAAGTATGTGTAAGTACGTGTAAGTGCGTGTAAGTTTGTGTAAGTTCGTGTAAGTGTGTGTAAGTAGGTGTAAGTGCGTATAAGTGTGTATTAGTGCGTGTAAGTGTGTGTAAGTTTGTGTAAGTGTGTGTAAGTGCTTGTAAGTGAGTGTAAGTGCGTGTAAGTGCATGTAAGTGCGTGTAAGCCCATGTAAGTGCGTGTAAGTGTGTGTAAGTGCGTGTAAGTTCGTACAAGTGCGTGTAAGTGCGTGTAAGTACATGTAAGTATGTGTAAGTGCGTGTCAGTATGTGTAAGTGCGTGTAAGTTTGTGTAAGTGTGGGTAAGTATGTGTAAGTGTGTGTAAGTACGTGTAAGTGCGTGTAAGTGCATGTAAGTGCATGTAAGTGCGTTTAAGTGTGTGTAAGTGCATGTAAGTATGTATAAGTGCGTGTAAGTGTGTGTAAGTACGTATAAGTACGTGTAAGTGCATGTAAGCACGTGTAAGTGCGTGTAAGTGTGTGTAAGTGGATTTAAGTGCTTGCAAGTGCATGTAAGTGTGTGTAAGTACGTGTAAGTGCGCGTAAGTGCGCATAAGTGCGTGTAAGTGCGTGAAAGTTTGTGGAAGTGTGTTTAAGTGTGTGTAAGTGCATGTAAGTGCGCTGAAGTGCGTGTAAGTGCGTGTATGTACGTGTCAGTGTGTGTAAGTACATGTAAGTGTGTGTATGTACGTGTAAGTGCATGTATGTACATGTAAGTAAATGTAAGTTTGTGTAAGTGTGTGCGTGTATGTGCGTCTCACTCTGTGTAAGTTTGTGTAAGTACGTGTAAGTGCGGTTTAAGTTCGTGTATGTGCGTGTAAGTGCATGTAAGTACGTGTAAGTGCGTGTAAGTGCGTGGAAGTGCGTGTAAGTGCGTGTAAGTTCAGTTTACGTATGTGTAAGTTCGTGTTAGTTCGTGTAATTGCGTGTAAGTGCTTGTAAGTGTATGTAAGTCCGTGTAGGTGCGTGTAAGTACGTCTAGGTGCGTGTAAGTGCGTGTAAGTACATGCAAGTGCATGTAAGTGCGTGTAAGTACGTGTAAGTTCAGTTAAAGTGCGTGTAAGTGCGTGTAAGTACGTGTAAGTTCAGTTTAAGTGCGTGTAAGTGCGTGTAAGTGCATGTAAGTGTGTGCAAGTTTGTGTAAGTGCGTGTAAGTACGTGTAAGTGCATGCAAGTGCATATAAATACGTGTCAATGCATGTAAGTGCGTGTAATATTGTGTAAGTGGCGGTAAGTACGTATAGGTGCGTGTAAGTGCGTGTATGTGCGTGTAAGTGCGTGTAAGTGCGTGTAAGTGCGTGTAAGTAAGTGTAAGTGCGTCTTAGTATGTGTAAGTGCATGTAAGTGTGTGTACGTGTGTGTAAGTATGTGTAAGTACGTGTAAGTTTGTGTAGGTGCGTGTAAGTGCATGTAAGTGCGTAAAAGTGCGTTTAAATGCGTGGTAGTGCATGTAAGAGTGTGTAAGTGTGTGTAAGTGCATGTAAGTGTGTGTAAGTGCATTTAAGTGCGTGTAAGTGTATGTAAGTGTGTGTAAATGCGTGCAAGTCCGTGTAAGTACGTGTAAGTGCACGTAAGTGCGTGTAAGTGTGCGTAAGTCCGTGTAAGTACGTGTAAGTATGTGTAAGTATGTGTAAGTGCAAGTAAGTGCGTATAAGCACATGTAAGTACATGTAAGCACGTGTAAGTACGTGTAAGTACGTGTAAGTGTGTGTACGTGGGTGTAAGTGCTTGCAAGTGCAAGTAAGTGCGTGTAAGTACGTGTAAGTGTGTGTAAGTACGTGTAAGTACGTGTAAGTGCGTGTAAGTATGTGTAAGTACGTGTAAGTGTGTGTAAGTGCGTGTAAGTGTGTGTAAGTGCATGTAAGTATGTGTAAGTGTATGTAAGTACGTGTAAGTGTGCTTAAGTGTGTGTCAATGCATGTAAGTACGTGTATGTTTGTGTAATTGCGTGTAAGTGCGTGTAAGTGCATGTAAGTACGTGTAAGTGATTGTATGTAGTGTAAGTGCATGTAAGTACGTGTAAGTACGTGTGAGTACGTGTGAGTGTGTATAGGTTCGTATAAGTTCGTGTAAGTGCATGTAAGTGCGTGTAAGTGCATGTAAGTGCGTGTAAGTGTGGTAAGTGCGTGTAAGTGCATGTAGGAGCGTGTAGGAGTGAGTAGGTGCGTGTAAGTGCGTGTAAGTACGTACAAGTGCGTGTAAGTGTGTGTTAGTGCGCGTAAGTTCATGTAAATTCATGTAAGTGCGTCTAAGTTTGTGTAAGTGCGTGTAAGCGCGTGTAAGTTCGTGTAAGTGCATGTAAGTGCATGTAAGTGTGATTAAGTGAGTGTAAGTGTGTGTAGGTGTGTGTAAGTGCATGTAAGTGTGTGTAAGTTCGTGTACGTGCGTGTAAATATGTGTAAGTGTGTGTTAGTGCATGTAAATGTGTGTAAGTGCGTGTAAGTACGTGTAAGTCGTGTAAGTATGTGTGAGTACGTGTAAGTGTGTATAAGTGTGTGTAAGTGCGTGTAAGTATGTGTAAGTGGTGTAAGTGCATGTATGTGCGTGTTTGTGCGTGTAAGTGCATGTAAGTGCGTGTAAGTGAATGGAAGTGCGTGTAAGTGTGTGTAAGTGCGTATAAGTTTGTGTAAGTGTGTGTAAGTGCGTGTAAGTGCATGTACATGCGTGTAAGTGCGTGACATTGCGTGTAAGTGCGTGTAAGTGTGTGTAAGTGTGTGGAAGTGTATACAAGAGACGTACGCCACTCGTGCATCACACATTCGTGCTTTCAATTCGCTCCGTTAGGGGCCTGCGGAGCCTGTAACGGACTACTAGCGACGCGCCATGCGCATCTACACGCGCTTGGGGAGCTCAGGAGGCACACAGCTGTGGGCGTTTCGTACGATTATGCTCGGAGTTCGCCTCGAGTACACCGAAATCTTCACACAATACAGCGACGCTGTCCTCGAGCCCTTCTCAGCCACTCTGCAGCTGTTTCCTTGGGCGCATCAGCTTTTCCTTCAGGTGACCTCAACCCGCAAGGCAGCCGTAGCCCACCAAGAGACTTCCCTCGCTACAGCAGCCATCGCCTCACCACCATCTTCCCTCCTGCAGTCTCCCTCTTCCTCCTCCATCACTTCCTTATCTTCCTCTTCCTCTTCGACCCCATCTATACCCACGCAGACACAGGGCGTTGCAACAGCCACCCAGGGAAAGAAGAAGAAAAGGAAGCATGGATCAGGTCAGCAACAGTCGTCATCCAGTGGTAGCAGTGGCCGTTATGTTCACTGCTACAACTGTGGGGGCGTCCATCGCTACACCGAGTGCCAGCAGTCGCTTGACTGGGTGCGGATCACTCGTGGGCTCCACGCTGCTCACGCTCTCCGTTCCACATCTGGCACGTCAGCCGCATCCTCCTCCGGACGCGCGGCGGCCACGACTACATCTGTTCTTGCCTCCTCACCGGCGAGCAGCAGCGATCCGGACCCACAGGACCGCACCATCGCCGAGCTTTGCTACCTTCTGGCGCTCCGCTTTCTGGGAGGTGCTAGTGTGTTGTCATCGTCGGGTGGTTCAGAGACTGCTTGTTTGTCCGTTCCTATGGCTCGTGACGACGCGTGTGGGGGAGCACAGTCAGCATGTGATGATGATGGGCCTGACTGCACCGAGTGGACTCATGAGTCTCATCTTTGTGTTGTGCGTCGTTCCTCCCCACTGACGGCTCAGCGTCCCTCTGATGCGGAGTGTTCCGTTGCTCGTTGTACGGTGACGTCCACCAGCCGTGAAACCGGTGGCACTTGGATCATCGATTCTGGTGCCACCCATCACATGACGTGCCGTCGTAGTGACTTTGTTGTTCTCGGTCCTGTCACGTCTGTCCGTTCCGTTCGTACAGGGTCTGGTCAGTCCTTGCTAGTCCATGGTGTCGGGGTTGTATGCTTCGATGGTCCGTCTGGCCCCTTGTACCTTTCCGACGTGTTGTTTGTGCCTGATCTTGAGCTCGGCTTGCTTTCTGTACGTGCCTGCACCTTGATGGATCTCTCAGTGGAGCATACCACTGACCCAGTGACTGTGACTGCTACTGACACCCGCGGTGTCGTCCGGCGTGCTTCAGTCATAGATGATCTGTATTGCATCATTCGGCCCTCCTCCCCTTGCTCTTCCTCTTCCTCCGGTCATGTCTTTGTCACTGGTGTTCTATCTCCGGAACACCAGAGGTTGCTTCATCGTCGTCTGTATCACGTAGGCTCTGACACTGTGTCGAAGCTCATTCAGACACAGCCCGCTCTTCGTCTTGACGTGGCTTCTTTCGAGAAGCCACCCAAAACTGAATGTCTTTTTTGCGCTCAGGGGAAGATGCACCGGTGCACCTACCCCGACTCTCATTCCCAAGCGGACGGCCTCTCAAGCTGGTTCACTCAGACCTTCTCGGCCCTCTCCCGATCGAGTCCTTGTCTGAGAGGGGCCGGTATGTTCTGACTCTGACTCACGACTTTACCCCGGATGCGGTGGGTCTACAGCCTGCGTCAGAAGAGCGACGCCGCCCTTGCGATTCGACTCTGGCTAGTGATGGCTGAGCGTCAGTCACGCCACACGCTACATACCTTTTGCTTGGATCGGGGCGGCGAGTTCCTTGGCGAGATGGACTCCTTCTTTGCTGAGCACGGGATTTTTCACCTGGTCTCCGCTCCTGCTACCCCCCAGCAGAACGGTGTATCTGAGCGCTAGAACCGCACCATGGAGGATGCGGTTCGCGCCATGCTGTCTGAGTGTGGTCTCCCGGAGTCTTTCGTCTTTGAGGGTTTCGCCTACATGACTTGGGTCTGGAACCGCCTCCCGCTCGGTCCGCTTGCGGACCTTATCACACCGTACGAGATCTGGTTTGGACACCGTGCTGACCTTCGTCTCGCTCACATCTGGGGCTCCCTAACCTCCGTGTGGTACACCGAGGACCAGCAGGGGTCCAAGGTCTCACCTCGGGGCCGCTTGTGTGTCTTCATAGGCATTTCCTTGCGGTCGAAGGCCTGGCGCTTCTAGGACCCTACTCGTCGTCGCGTCATTGAGTCCCGCGACGCGCTGTTTTTCGAGCCGCTCACCTATCGTGACTTGACTTCGATCACAGCACTCTCTGCCACGCATGTTCCTTCCTGTGAGGGTTCTCGGCGGATGGGGGAGACTTCCACGCCAGCGAGCATCCCTCATCAGGCGGATGTGTCCGCTCGAGCCCCCTCTCAGTCTCCGACCCTTGATGATCCGGCGATCATTTCCGTTGATCCAGAGATCTCGCCCGTCCGGCCTGTTTCACACCCCACAGGTACCTCTATTCCCATGTCTCCTTCTGCACCAGCACCTGCGTCTGCTAGAACCCCTGTTTTTGTGTCTGATCCAGCGTTTCCCACTCCTGTTCCTACCTCGGCTGGTAATCCTGCCTCAGTGTCAGGTCCAGTCTTGCCTGATCCAGCTGTCACACACAGTCCCGTGTTCCCCACATACGCATCTCCTCACACGGCGTCTCCGGCTGCCTCGTCTCAGCCCTCACCAGCTGCGGTCGCATCTGTCCCTAAGCCAAAGGTGCGTCCTTCGACCTCAGGTTACTCCCGTGAGCCCGGTGGCCGTCTTCAACCACTGGATTTCGGAGCTCAGCGAGCGTCGGGCCCTGGACCGAGGCGCTCCTCTCGCAGCATCGCGAGTGGTGACCCCAGCACAAATGTCCTAGGCCTGAGTGTCCGGACTGAGCTCACAGAGATACATCCAGCGTGCCCCGTAGGGCACGACCTCGTCACTCGCGAGTTCCATATCGCCTGTGACGCAGCAGCTGATCTCGTGGTCGTCAGGCCCGGCACTGAGGCGTGTGCACTTACCACACATAGTTCTCCCTCTATGGCACCCGACCCGGGCACATTGAGGGATGCTCTCTCATCACAGGATGCTAACGCTTGGCGTACTGCCTACGAGGATGAGCTTCGCGCTATCCGAGAGCACAGAGTTTACGAGCTTGTCGACCTTCTTCCTGGGAGGAAGGCTATTCAGGTCAAGTGGGTCTTTCGCCAAAAGGTGAAACCGGATGGCTCACTGGAACGCTACAAGGCCCGCTTGGTCGTCAAGGGGTACTCTTACATTGAGGGAGTCGATTACACCGACACTTTTGCCCCTGTCAGCCGCATGACCTCAGCTCGAGCTTTGTTCGGTGTAGTGGCTCAACATGATTGGGAACTGCACCAGATGGATGTGAACAATGCGTTCCTCCATGGCTCTTTGGATTAGGAGATTTACGTGGCTCAGCCACCAGGCTTTGAGGACGGTGACAAGGTCTGGCGCTTACGCAAGTCCTTGTACGGCCTAATGCAATTTCCGTGGTGTCGGAACCGGGAGATCACCGGCACTTTGACTCGTGCAGGATACGTACAGAGTGAGGCAGACCCCTCTCTGTTCATCCTACCGACACCCGAGCGGTTCACCGCCATCCTGGTCTATGTCGATGACCTTCTGATCGCGTCTCCGTCCCTGGAGGCCGTGAAGGAGGCCAAGGCTATCCTGCAGACTGCCTACAGGATGAAGGACCTCGATCCTGTATCGGTGTTTCTCGGTATGGAGATCGTGCGAGATCGCAGACATCGGACACTNCGGTGACAAGGTCTGGCGCTTGCGCAAGTCCTTGTACGGCCTCAAGCAGTCTCCGCGGTGTTGGAACCGGGAGATCACCGGCACTTTGACTCGTGCAGGATACGTACAGAGTGAGGCAGACCCCTCTCTGTTCATCCTACCGACACCCGAGCGGTTCACCGCCATCCTGGTCTATGTCGATGACCTTCTGATCGCGTCTCCGTCCCTGGAGGCCGTGAAGGAGGCCAAGGCTATCCTGCAGACTGCCTACAGGATGAAGGACCTCGATCCTGTATCGGTGTTTCTCGGTATGGAGATCGTGCGAGATCGCAGACATCGGACACTGTTATTGCATCAGGCCCGATACGCACGAGTCATGGGGGAGCGCTTTCGCGATCTCCTCGGTGCAGTGCCCTCCGCTTCCACACCTCTCACACCCGATGGGCAGGATGTCCTCAAGGTGGATGATCCTACATTGCTGGGGGAGACAATGGACGTGACCTTGTACCTCCGTCTCATCGGATCTCTATTGTACCAAGCCACTACCACGCGTCCTCACATCGCGTTCCCCGTCAACCTCCTCGCTCAGCTCTCGCAGCCTCCACGTGCGAGAGCCCTTCATGCGGCTGTGCCAGTGGTGCGGTACGTGGTCTCCACGCGGTACCTCGGACTCTGTTTTCGTCGACAGTGTTCGGTGGTCCTTGACGGCTACACTGACAGTGACAGGGCCTGGAGCCCAGATGGGCGCAGTCGCACTAGCTACGTGTTTCTGCTTCGTGGTACCCCTCTGTCTTGGCGAAGCGGGAAGCAGGACTGCATCGCATGAAGTTCGTTGGAGGCAGAGTACGTTGCTTTGGGCGCAGGGGCTGCTGAGGCAGTATGGCTACAACGCTTGTTTCTTGAGCTTGGGCAGTCAGTACCCACTATTGTGCTGCGTTGCAACAACCAGAGTGCTCTCGCCATTGCAGAGAACTCCGGTGTCTTTCATGCTCGCACAAAGCACATTGCGGTTGAGCATCACTTCGTTCGTGATCTGGTCGAGCGACCCGTGATCTCTGTCATGTGGGTTGGCACTGACATGCAGCGTGCTGATTTCTTGACTAAGGCACTAGCTCACGGAAAGTTCCTGGTGGCCATTCGTTGTGTTGGGCTTCGCCCCATGCCTGAGGGTGGTTGATTGTGGGATATGCGTATGTGCCTCATCTGTTTGTGTCACTCACTGTTGTGTTTGTACCAGTGCTGCACGTGTATGGACATGCGTACCATCGGGTCATGTGGGAGTATTGTGATTTGTGACGTTCGTGTACAGTTTACTGTGACCACTCGGTCGTGTCCATACTCGTGCAGATCCCTGAGGCGGGCCCTGGTGACACCGGTGCGACGACTGGCAGCGGACTACCGGCTTGGAGCTGGCCGACTACCGTTCCAGAGCCCCAGATGCTGCCGGGACTCTCTGTTGTCTTTTCTACAGCTTGCAGGCGTCTTTCGACGGACTGGCCATGAGCCCTATTTGCATGTTTTTGCATTGTGTGTCCACCGTCTGATGATGGATGCATGCATGTGACCAATCGTAGCGTCCGTCCTTTGATCCTGCACGTCTAGGGTCAGACGGCGTAGCATTGTGACATGTGTGCGCAGAGTTACGGCCAAAACAATGGTTTTGGGCCGGTTTTTAGGACAGCTCTTGGACTGTCGCGTGCGACACCCGCCGTGTGCCGCGGCAGGTATTTATGCCTTGGACCTGTCATTTGTTATCTCTCTCTGCATATGCTATTGCATTCTGACACTTTGTCTTGTGTCTCCTAGCATAACCCTTGCCGTTGTGTGCACGACTTGTGACTGTCGTCACATTCTGACCAGGCACTGATGCCTAGTCATCTGTTGTGTTGCTAGGAAGCTTCCACGCATTTTCTCACACCTAGCCCGCACCAACCAAGACTGAGTCTGTTGTAGCTGCTGGTGCTGTATGGTGGAATGTAACAATATGATCTCTCTACTGCTCTTATACCATGAGGGAATGGAGGTAACCCTCAAGCAACGTTATGTGTGAAAGGGTACGTTGCATAGAACACAACGTGATGGGTGATGCTTGAAAAGGTAGAGACGGTGAAGAAACGCCTCGAAACATGAGGGTTAGTTGGAACAATGAGCGAGAGAGAAGGATATCCCTTCCACCCTCTGTCAAGCTAGCGTATGTGCACAATGCACACAAGCTAGCCTGTGGGAAAGTCCAAGAAAACATCTCCCACCTACCAAAATGTGACTAAGTACATCGGGCAAGAGTATGGGTCACTTGGGCGGTCGAATATCTGAGAGATGCAGCGGAAGCAGGAAAACAGGCTCTTCAGAATTGAATTGACAAAGAGCACAAATGATGTTGCCGAAGAAGTGACTCTCAGGAGCAGACCAAAGACAAAATTCCCGTGTGCACATAGGGATGTTCAAGATGAAGCTGATACCATCACAGTCGACATTGACCACTGTAGCCTTCTTGCATGAGAGTGGACACGAAGACTGACAGACCCACATGTGTTGCCTTTTCCGTATGAGAAGACACACGATCTGAATCTCCAGAGCATTACTCGGTAACCCTGAAAGGAAGCCCGAAAGTGATGGAAAACGGCATGGCAGACGCGAATCACACCCAGGGGGACAACCCTGTTCATGCTCTCCATGTTGACCTACAAGTCGGAGAATCGATGGAATCGATACTGAACACAGAACTCGTCTGAGATGCTGTGCATGAAAGGCGTAGCTGTTCATCAAGGATGGAGCATTAACTTGCTTCCCCCTCCAGGTTTTCCTGCTGTTGCTGCTGAAGTTTCAGCGTACAGCCACTGCACTCACCTTTTGTTGCATTTGACCAGTTCCTCATAAATAGCTAGCAGTAGCACTGTGTCTTGTTCTT